>AP027109.1:24403530-24583058 GCA_028142955.1 Pinctada fucata
TTGTTTCTTGCATTAAATGCGATGTAACCATATTCCTAGCAATATTAAATCTCTATTAGCCAAATTGTACCATAAATGTTTTAAAAGACTTCAAAAAAGATGCAAATTAACCCCCATGCCCTCCTGATCAGTATTTTATATGTCCTTAGCAACGGATTAGAGTGTAAAACTATAATATATATAGGCTATAATGACTCTATTTATAAACCAAAAGCAGATATGTCTGGGAATTAAGATCAAGAATAACTGATATTACGTATGAAAATCGATAACCTTTTTAAGATAATTAAATTGCTGCAGAAAATAAACATTGAAAACACTATTGAAATTTAAGATTTTCAAGGTCACTCACTTCTACATAAATCTCACTTCTACATAAATTTCCTTCGATTCCCATGAAGTCCTAGGATAGTACTACTCAGGAAATAGGCAACTGTAATTCTAATCTTGTGCAACTGCATTATTACTCATGTCAAAAATAAGTGAAGTACAGGTAAAATAAGGTCTAAATTGGCCTAAACTGGCACATTTTGAAGGCCTAAAATGGCACATTTTGAATAAGCAATTTTCTTTAAATTGAAGTTTATATGGCGTACATTAAGAAGGAGCATTGAATAATCAAATTATATTAACTTAAGAGGGTTTAAATAATCTGTTTAGATAATTGCATATATACATTCAACATTCATTTCCATGGTAAAGGGAAACATAAAACTGCCTTATTTAAAGGGTCTTTTTTTATACAAAACCTTGGTTAACATGGCAATGGAACGTCAGAGAAAGAAATGGAAGGTCATTTCGTTCTGAGGACATCATATACACCTTGTACATGAAAAATATCCAAAATCTGAGACATGTCGTGGCCAAACATGTCAGATTTTCTTTAGGTTCTTACAGAGAATCCATATTAAAATCCTTGTATACAGCCCAAAGGTTGAAGTTTTGATTGGATCTTCACCAAACTTCATACAATAATTGCTTAGGACATAGAAAGAACCCAATTGATTTTCAAGGTTAAAGGTTAAGGTCACAGACTGCTAATGTTTAAAATCTTTGTATACTGCATAGAGGGTACATTTTTGAATGGGTCTTCACCAGACTTCATACACTTATTGCTTATAACTTGTGTAAGATACCTATTGATTTCAAGGTCAAGGTCACGGATTGAAAATGTTTAAAATATTTGTATACAGCCTTGATGGCACAATTTCGATTGGAGCTTCTAACGAGCCAGTAAGGCTCGTCCTGGAGTTCTCTGAAGCACATCCTGAAGAAGAGGAGGATATGCTTCAGTGATCCCCGGACCATCTTATATCTGACACTATTTCTATAAAAGATATCGACCGGGAGGCCTATATTTCCCATTAAAATGTGAGGGGCTCGTGGCGCAGAACTGTTCTTTCCTATTAATCATCAAGGTAGACGAATATTACCATACAAAGATATTTCTTTATTCCATTCATCACACAATAGTACACATAAATTTACAAAAAGGAAACACTTTACTTTTGAAAATTCCATCTGATGGTGCTTAGCAGAAAAATGAAAAATGGATGCTAAGGTAAAAAGTTAGTTGCAATGGAGAATTTTGTAATCTGCCGATTATTGTGAGTCTTTCCATATATAAGTATGGAATAAATATCCATATTTGGTAATATGAAATAAATCAGTATTATACATTTATGGAGCTGAAAGGTATGGTTACTAAGGTGTATATCTCGTTGCTAGGTAAAATGGGCAATTTCTGTGACATTTTAGATAAAAGATAAGCTCCATCTAAAAAAATCACACATGTAACTAGATAAAGACCCGTCATAAATAATTCATTTTCAATTATTTCAAATGGTTGCTATGGAATACAATTGGTTGCTATGGAGGATTTTTCTCATCTTATATATATAATTTCTCATGTTTCTGCATATCACTGTAAGTCTTTCCATTAATGAGTATACAATAGATATCCATACGAGGGAATATAAGTAAACCTGTATCATGCATCTACTGAACTGAGAGGTATGGTAATTAAGGTGTACATCTCGTTGCTAGGTAAAATGGGCAATTTAATTACTTTTTTGATAAAAGATACATTATTTGCAACATAAGAAAATATCCTATTATAAGCCAAATGAAAAATTGCATACATAACTAGATAAAAGCCAGTAATAAAATGAAAAATTTAATTAACGAAAATGGTTGCTATGGAATAAAATTGGTTGCTAGGGAGGATTTATCACATCTTATGTATAGAATTTCTCATGTTTTGTAATTTGCGTATTATTGTAAGACTTTCAATACATTAGTATGGAATAAATATCCATACTTGGTACTATAAGATACACCGGTATTATGCATCTACGGAGCTGAAAGGTATGGTAACTAAGGTGTATATCTCGTTGCTAGGTAAAATGAGCAATTTCTCTGAAATTTTGGATAAAAGATGAAATATTTGCAACATTAGAAAATATCCTCATATGAGCCAAACAAAAAATCATATACATAACAAGTAAAAAACTTGTCATAAATAATTAAATCTAATTATTGAAAATGGTTGCTATGGAATAAATTCGGTTGCTATGGAGGATTTTTTCCATATTACATATAAATATGTCTCCCTTGGTCTATTTATACAAAATAAGAGGGAAAATTCATTTGTAAATAAGAAAATTTATTTAAAATTACATGATATTGAAAATAATAAATTTTGAATTTTACTGAAAAAACGGACTTTTTTAAACAATTTTTTCCGAGTTTCCTCAAAAAGGCTTCCCAATTTTTTTCATGATTATTATAAAGCTATAGTTCGTTAATCAAACGCAATCTGTATTATATGTCCTGGCTGTTGCAGATTTGAAATATTGAATTATGTTTTAGAGACATATTTTCATTTTTTCAAAATATAAAAATTAGGCCTACTTCAGGTTACCATAGCAACGGAGTCACTTCAATTTATTGAATATTATTCAATTTTTCTCTAACACTATACATGAGACATTTGTTTGATACTGAATTGAATTTAATTGAGCAGTGGGAAACATGAAAAAAATACGTTGGAAATCTTACAAATTTATAGATTTTTTTGGTCTCACTGGCAGGTTTCCATGGTAACAACTAAAACACAGGCAAATATTCTTTTAAAAAAGTTTAAAAACCTTTTTATTGCTATAAATGGTCAAGGAGCATCAAAATGATTGCAAAAAAGGTGAAAAAAGGAAAATCAAAATTTTGAAGTTTCCATGCAATGCTCGATGGTTAGTGATTTTCTCTCTTAAAAATTATACTACTAGGACCTTTTACATTATCTACGATACCAAGTTTGAAGCTCAGTTTGAACAAAACATGTACATTACAATATATCCCCGCCATTTTGAACTGGCGGGGGTATAATGAAAGACAAATGACGTCATTTGTACATGCGCAAACTATTACTTTTCATCCGGAAGTGGACTTTAAGGTCTATTTATGCTATCTATGATCCCTTCCAACTTAATTTTCAAGATTTCGGAGAAAGCGAAATAGTGCTTTTACATGTGGGTCGTGCACAAAGTACCACTTTTCTGACAATAAGCCTTTTTTCACATAACTGCGGTCTAGTTGTTTTGGACGGCAAAATAAGAAAAGTTCCCGCAATATGACGTCAAGGACAATCACTTTTTAACTATGACGTCATGAAAGTCGGCACTTGCCGTCCACAAAATGCTAGTCACGCACTTATGTGAAAAGGGCTTATTACGCTTCAGAAATAAAACAATGACATGTTCTTGGTTTTAGAGAGAAGTGAACACCCATATAGTAATGTAGTAATGATGAATGAGTTCAATAAAAAATCAAAATCGGAATTCAAAATCACCATTAAATGGGTGTACGAAACAAGGAAAGTACAAAACAAAATAAAATAATCAAAAAATTCTACATAGGAGCAGAGGTGAATCCCAATGGAGATGAGATAATATACCTGGGAAGAGTAAGTATATCCTGCTTACTAGTAACACATACATGCACTTATTTTGAAATCTACAGAAGGGAGGGAACCTTTATTCATCATTCCGATGTAAGTATCATACCCCAATTATTTTTCCTGTAGTTTCCTAATATGTAATATGACGATTAGACACTCGAATCGCACCACCGTTGTTTTACTTGAAACTTTTATATCTGCCTGATAGTATCAAAATAAGCTCAAAATGAATAAAGCAAAACTCTGTCTCTTAGTAGACGTTCAAGTATTTTTTTTTTTTTTGGCTCGAATGAGGGTATTTCTACCATCTATCAATTCTAGATCCTCATAACACATCTGTCTATCAGTGATTAGGATGATGCAGTATCATTCAACATGTTTGAACTTTTTTTCAACTCCTCTGCGACCCGATGACGTAAAAACAAGATTCATCTAATGTAAAGAAAGTCTTAGAAATTAAATGTAAGAAGACGAGGGATTAAAGTAATCATGAACTAAAATTAACTGTGATCTATAATCTAAAGATACACAAAATACTAGTACTAAAATATGTATGATGTTACTCCCCTCATAAAATACATGTTATGGAGTGATCACAAGTGTCCCTTCAAATGGGACCAACCCACTGTTAAGTATTTCAATCTTTTCACGTGTCAATAAAAGTTGAGAGATTGAATAATTTATTTGATAGATGCATTTTCAGACAAGCATTTTTGTCGAGACATAACAACTACTTGATACGCAATAAATGCTTGAAGAGGACATCGAGCGATAATCTTAAAACGAATGAAAAGTAGAAAGAAAGAAATAAAGGGATCTCCAACAACACCTAGTTGCGGCACTAACAGCAAAACCCCAAAACACCCACTGCAAAAACACATAGCAAACCCGCACAGAATGAGGCGCAAATGGTACCATCAACACCGATTCACATTGAAACATCAAACATAAATGACTGCTATGGCAAGCCAATGTGGACAAAAATATGTATTTTCTAATATTTGAAATTCATTTCTTAATACCGGGTATTAGAAATTCATTTTCTAATATTTGAAATTCATTTTCTAATATTAGAAAATCATTTTCTAATATTAGAAAATCATTTTCAAATATCAGAAAATAAATTTCTAATATTAGAAAATGAATTTCTAATATTAGAAAAAGAATTTCAAATATTAGAAAATGAATTTCAAATATTAGAAAATGAATTTCAAATATTAGAAAAAGAATTTCTAATATTAGAAAATGATTTTCTGATATTAGAAATTACCTATGATTTTCTTATATTAGAAATTTATGTTCTAATATTTGAAAATGATTTCTAAATATTAGAAATTCATTTTCAAATATTAGAAAATAAATTTCTAATATTAGAAAATGAATATCTAATATTAGAATATAGACTGAATTTCTTATATTAGAAAATGAATTTCTAATATTAGAAAATGAATTTCTAATATTAGAAAATACCTATTTTGTCCACATTGGCTTGCCATAGACTCACTGCATAAACCAACGAGACCAATGGGCAATCGTTGCCCACATAGGAAACATTTGCTGCCATTTCTTGTTATTTGGCAAAATGTAAGTTTGATTGACATCGGGTCAGCGAGGAAGAAACAAAATCACACAATGCATATACAAATGACACGGTGTTAGTACATTACATGTATATTAAATTGAGCAAAAGAAAACCTTCGATTCAGATATAAAAATATGTGTTTTACTCCATAAATAACAATACCATCCAATGAACTTCGACGATAGATCCTGGATTTTATCGTTAGGAGACGTGGTATTCATGTATATATAAATCTAAGAAATCATATTAGCTTTGAAATTCCTAGATTTCATTTTGTCAATCACATCCCTTGAATTTCCATATAGACCAAAATAATTTTTCTGGTGAAAAGTTTCGCAGTAGCTACTAAAGCCCGGTGATTTATTTTATCATCTGAAGTGTTGACCTTCATGTTTCGATGGCATATTTGTATTGTTTCTTTGCTTATAATTTTGCTTTTTGTCGACACTTTTGTGTTATGTGTTTGGATATCTACACTGATGTTTGGTGTTTAGTCTTTCTCATCGGTTTAGTGTCTTCTTGTCCTTTTCACAGCTTGGTGTTTTGCTGTGGGTGTTTCTACGAGGTCCTGCTGAGGATCCCTCCCTTTCTTTAAGATCTTTTTTTCCAATTTGTGTCCAATCGCTTCATTTCAGGAATTAAGATTCTTGATGATTGATAATCAAGAATTTATCTTATTTCATCAATTAAATACTCTTTTATATTTTAAGTTTATACTTTATGAATTTGAAATTCTTAGTAGAATCGTTAATTGCAAATTTGAAATTGCCAATGAAGCGAACCTATTTTTCAACCTAATATGTAAGTATTTCCAAATAGGCATTCTTTTTCTTTGGTGAGAATAAGCAAGTCTTAAAAACTTTGAAGTCTTTTGAAATACAATCTTGGACATTGAATTCTTTTGTCAATATTTGATATATGATAATGGAGCCATTCATTTTAAATAACTGCTTTGACGGCTTATATGTAGTAGCAATTTTTAATACGACAAACTTTTATTCAAAGCACTTGTTCATTTCACCATACTTTAACGGACTGTTATATGTCAACCAGCCAATTTTTTTTATAAAAAAAATATTCTTTCTTAATAAAACTAAATAATAAGAAAAAGAAGAGAATTGTTGCACTCATTCGCCATCTCTCTCTCTCTCTCTCTCTCTCTCTCTCTCTCTCCCATGTCTTCCTTATACAGAGTTACGATGATGATTACTGATATCCCTTGGGTTTCAGTGCATCAAGTTCTATCAAGTAATGAAACAAGAACAGCAATAAAAATACGGATAAATTAAATGTGACGTGCTATGCTTTATTCGCAAACGTTGTTCAAAAGTTAAATAAGAAAAATGGGAATTCTGATCAAAATTAAGCCTCGCTGCAGGTTTGGAAAAGTCAAAACAAGACAATTTCAAAGACGAACAATTCTCTACTTTTATAGCTATGAAAAAAAGTACAGGGAGAAGATTTAAACCATAAAATGAATACTTTACAATACACCTTCAAAAATTTGAGTCGCTTGACGATATTGCATAAATTCTAGATGAGGAATATGATTGTCAGCAACCTCATGAATTATTCATGAGATTGAGAGGAAACGCAGTCTGGTGTGCTACGAAAGAAAATACCTATTGAAAATGACGATGGACAGACTGACTGAGGGTTTTTTTTTTTTTAGGATAGGAGCGGATCCGGATTTAATCGTACAGTTGATGACAACATGCATTTTTTTATTGATGTTAAGTTTATTGGTTTAATAAGGAGTCCAGATCAGTTCAGAATAATGACATACCTTTGGGACGTTAGAACGTTTTCATGGATAATATAGGTGATGAATTAGATTTCTATATTAAATTTAAGAATATAAAAGCAGTAATCCATGAGAATTTTAGAAAGAGGGGGACACATGCTGAATGCAATCTCCTTTGATCCTGCCATTTCATTAGGGTAATTAAACTTCTGAAATACAATTTCCAGGAGATTTATCTTTGATCCGCTGCATCACCAAACACTTACCTTCTCTCTTCAGATAGCCGATATCATTTTCTGTTATTTCTTTACATCTGTTTTTTATATCATTAAATTCTTGTTCCACTTTAGACATCTGATGTAAGTGTGTTTCAGAAGACTGGACCTCTAGTTGGAACTTTCTCTCCTGATCTCTCAGATTTTTCTCCAAAGTATACTTCCGTAACTGAAAGATATACTAGTATAAGAAAGGAGAGAATCTCCAACGAGACTTTGATATAGCACCCAGCAATGCTGCATCCATATCAAAACACCGAAACACTGAAATGGCGAAACACAGAATGGACAAGCACACCAAGAGATACAATTAAACACTAAATACCAAAGACGACGTTAAAACACTGAACACAAAAGACTACACATAAACCAACGGTACCAATGGTCAACCGACCTAGAATATTATTAAAGTTTTTTAATTTGATTTATAGATTTTATTTTGTTCTAAACTTACTTTTGTCTGCACTTAACGGAATATCACACGCGTTTCAGTAGCCGCCCTCAGACGAGAATTTTAAAGAAATATTTCCGATTTTCGTAACTTAAGATTTCTTCATGATCAGTCCTTGTAATAAACATCTATTTGGTATCTAGTGGCTCAAAGGTAAAGCTCTAGTTTATCATGCGGGAAGACCATAGTTCGAGTCTGCGCGAGAGTTGGAATTTCACTTTTCATTAGGATGTAGACACCAACATCTTTTTTTTTCTTCGCAAAGTAATTGTAAGCCTAGAGTGACCAACAATATTCGAATTATTATGGTAATCATTGTAAATGCTGGAATGCTGTTGTGATATTTTACAAAAGTTAGAAAATCTTTATGCCTGTAAAGTGTTTGAAT
This sequence comes from Pinctada fucata, assembly GCA_028142955.1. Taxonomy (NCBI): domain Eukaryota; kingdom Metazoa; phylum Mollusca; class Bivalvia; order Pterioida; family Pteriidae; genus Pinctada; species Pinctada fucata. The sequence continues at coordinate 24,411,926 of AP027109.1, forward strand.
GTAGAGAAATTTATAATATATCTTACCCATATGGTAATATCATTACACATGTGCACATACTGTCGCATTATTTTAAAATACACAAAATCGGTATTTGGCTCTATTCATTTACATATTGAAATCATTGTGTGCTGTGTTATTTCAAAAAAGTTGGTACTTTTGTCTTTGGTCATATAGTAAAGAAAGATAACTCTAATTGCATTTTATTTTTTTACATGAAGAAATACACATTCAGTCAGATTTTGCAACATATGATGTGGTCATTGAATGATTTCTTTCTATAAGAACCTGCACAATATAATGAAGGAATCATATATGAAGTTTCTTTTGAAAATCTTGGGCTGAAGAAAATATAGCCAAGAAATGAGCATTTCCATTACAATCAATGGATGGCTAAAAAATCTGATCAGTTTCAAAATCTCAAAATTTTGGATGGTGACCTCCTAATATTGTCTCTTACATCTGAATTATATTAGGAAATAAGAATTATGCTTTTTTCTGAAAAAAAATGTTGTAAAACATGAAACGTGTGATATCACCTTAAACGGGTCTGGTAATGAAAAGAAGGATAACTCTTGTTGATACCATATCATACCTGTAGGTTCCGTATTTGGTCTTTCAGCACTATTATTTCTGTTTCCATACATTCTCTGTAAACTTCGTGCTGTTTCTGAGAATAAAAATTGAGAAAACGTTTCGTCTGATCATTTTGATGCCAATACTTTCGCAAAAGTTGTCATTCAATAGTCCAAACCACTAAATTATTCAGAGTATTGATATATTTGTCAAATTAAAGAATTTCGAGGGCTTTATACAAGTCAATATTTAATATGATGAAACAGATATGTATTTTGTCGCTCAAACTCAAGTATACGCAAACGTATATCATGTCACAATCTGTCACGTCCTCAATTTACCAAACTTCCAACCTGTTAGAAGATGAAAGCAAATAAAATAATAAAATGATGATACAGTCTGTCATGGATCCGATCCATGGTTTGGATATGTCTTTTCTCAAAAAATCCAAACACTTAGCACAATGTATTTCTTAAGGAAGAGAATTGTTTAAAGCTCCTTCTATTTGAGTACCTTTGGGGATTTTTTTGTGGGAAGGGGGCTGCGATTAAACTAGCCCCACCCCAACTCAACCCTCTCCCCACCCTCTCCCAACCCCATCTACCCCACCCTCAAATTTCCCAGTACTTTGTACAGTGTACTAATCATTTTAAATCTGTAATAAATATAAATATTGAATACCACTTGTTCCTCTATATGTTTGTTCTCCTCGGCATGTCTTCTTTCAATGTCCTGTATTTGTTTTCGGTGCTCATCGGATGCAACTCTTATTTTAGTATCCAAGGCTTCCTGTCATTATAAATGCATCAGCTTAGAGGCTTCGGTCAAACAAACGATAAGAAAGGCCAAAATTTAAACATTGTCTTAGATTTCTCATCTTTTCAGACATTTTAAACTTATGATCAAAGCTCACCTTCCTTCTTTCAAGTTCGTATTTTTCTTGAACCAGCCATTTTATTCTGTCTTCATTTTCGACGTCATTTTTCTGTAGAAAATAAAAATAACACATATTTTGATATGAGATATTCGATTTCAGCCAGAAAAACTTTTAAGTAATGTCGTTGTAAAGTTATTGAGAAAAATGGCGATTTTCTGAAGTATAGAATAGATCTGAATTCCGTTTCAAACAAACATTAGACATTTTCACAGAATGTCTGTCACACACTGTACCGGAATAATCCTTGGTGGGGCCATGAGTTATGAGAAAACCATTCGAGATAGGAGAAATCTGACTTCAAATATGAAAGGACCCCCTATTATAAACTATCCAAATATGTTTTTAGTTTTGGTCTAGGACCCCAAATAAGAGTTCATCGGCCCCTCAATTTGGCTAAATGGCCCCTCATTTTTTCAAATGGCCCTCTTTTTTGTCAATTTTATATACATTTAATAAAGAGAGGGGTCATTGGCCCATTTTAATTACCCCTGCCTTTACAAATCCAGGTTATTCCCTGCACACAGCAATATCACATGTCAGTCCAAATTAATTATTGACAGACATTTTTTTTTAATTTAACAAACCACTTATCAGCATCTCTGCTACATGTGCATGCAACTTGTATCATCGGTTAGTTTTTGTATTGTTTATCAGTATGAATCTACAGAAGATTGGGGGCATGGCTCAGAACACCCCCCCTCCCTCCTCCACCGTTTGAAATAAAATTGCCAAAAGAATTTTGTTTCCCGGTTTTTTTTTTTTTTTTTTTTTTTTTTTGTCATGTTACTGTAACACCCCCCCCCCCCTGGAAAAAAATCTAAATCTACCATATAATGGTACTGTACATTCATTAATTGATTTTTGAAAGACTGATTAATCTTTGAAAAGTAGGGTAGAATTGAAACTGATACAAACCCTTCTTTGTTTTAGCTCTTCTAGAATCTGTACCAATGTGTTCCTCAATCGCAAAGAATCCGCCTGACTGAACTGCTGGACAAAAAGGGGCAGGTCGCCTATGGTTGATGCACAAGGTTCCGTTTTTAAGTCCATCTGTTGATTAAAAGTCAATTTGTTATAGGATAATTCATCTTTTTTTACTACTTAATTCACTCACTGTACTTAGTGACTTGGAGGGGAATTTTATGAATTATTTTCAACAATTTCTTAATTTTCAATGGGCCATTCCAGGGTTCAGATCACATTGTTCTAATAGTGCACAGTGGGTACGATTCTAGAGTCACCAGAACGACAGGCTATCTACAGCCTACCATGCAGCTGCGTATTCTTAAGAGTTGCATACTGACTGACTGTCACAACAGGACTCCGTGACAGACCATGTCCAAATCTCGTCAAAGGAGACAAGGCTCTGACCACATCCCCTGACCTTTCTTAAAGTATTGGTCAGACTCCTTGGGTGATTACATGAATTAGCTCGCTCCAGCAGCATCGACAGAGCATCAACTGCTTTTGGTATACATAACAATATTTGTTTGTTATTTGGGCCCTGTGTTTTGCTTTTCTTTTTTGTGTAATCATGTTTACAGTGAGGAGGCTATTATTATGTATTCATCGTCGGATACCCCCGGTCTTTTGCTCTAAGACTGGGGGTATCTGACGATATGTATTATGCAACTAGAGCGCTTATCGGCACCTTTACGTTTTACCTTGCCTACTGGCCGGTACGTCTTGTTTATCACTTTATCGACTATACCATGTGTAGGGGGATTTTTTTATCGACCTTGACCACCATCTCAATATAGCACAAATGTAGCCCACCTCTTGATAAAACGGTTCTTGCAAGTCAACGTTCTTCAGTGTTACCGGCATATGTCCAGTATTATCGGCACCCTCAACAAGAGAGATTAAAATCGCCGTTGTGCGATGGCTGAAATGTAATGTTACAAGTTTATGACTACAGTATGCCACGTGATTGGTGTTCCCCTGAAGACGTCCGCAACCAAACTTTTATTAAAGTTCGTCGTGACCCTGGAAGGTCATAAACGCTTCCGAATAAAGTTACCCATGAAGTTATATTTTCTGCGCGTTCCACGTTAACGACATCTTCCCTGATCAGTTTGAAAAACGTTGGTTAACACTGAAACTGGGTCGAATAACCACTGAATATTTTTTTATATTAAAAGACAATAAAATAATTTACAAATTCCAATATCTGTCTATACTGAAAAACGGAAATGAAATTTTCCAAAAGCGGGAACATGGCTAGGTGCATAGGTAAGTATTCAGGTATGCCGATAATTATAGACGGGTCATGAAAATGGGATATAAATTGGAAGGAGTAAAAGGTAGGCAAGTTCTTCATAGAAATAATCGAAAAATATGAAATAAGAAAGAGGAATCCACTATGCAAGGAGCTGTTAAGATAAGGCGTAAAATCAGCCCTGAAAAGTGGAATTTTGAAAATTGAAAATTGAAATTTCAAGAACCTTTTTCGGTAAAATGTATACCTACACGGCATCCCATCAGAATATGAAGTTATTTTTTATCTGTTTTGCATAATATTGCTAATTTTTAGGTCAAAACTTATCTTTTTCCCATAGAAATCAATAGAAAACGGAAAAGTTTTATTGAACATTGTTCCCCCCCCGGATATACAGAAAGCCACCTTTACTGGAGATGTGTATCCATGATACAATTTTTTTAGCAAAGTGGGGTTCTGTATCTCCGGGGGGAACACTACCCCAGAGACGAAAAACTAAAAATGGAAAGGGGGTGCATTTTATAAGAATCGATCTTTTTTACCATTAAATATAGCACATTTGACTATTTTTCCTCTTTAATCCATCAAACATTGTGTACTCGATATGATTGAATGAAAGATACAAGAATTAGAAACGAAATAAGCAAGAGTGATGTTCATTTCTCCGTCAATGTATATTTCGCGCTAAATGTCTTACATTGTTGCCATTGAATGAAGAATAAGACCGTATTTTAAGTTCCGGATTTCATTATTTACCGATTAAAGGAGGTAGAACGTTCGAAATCTATTTCTGATACACAATGTAGTCATATTTGATGTCTTTTAGCTTATATTTATCCATTTTAGATAAAATATTCAAAAATGTACACGTTTTTTGTCGATATAATCGGATTTTCTATCCGAGCACCCCTACCTCTTTCGACCTTAATTTTACAACCTTAAGAGTTCCTTAACATAATGTAAAACATGTAAAAGGTCTGCAAATACATTATATTTCAATAATGATTCATGTTTTTCTGTGTACTATTCGCCATACGGAAGAAATAAGTCACGGGATTCAGGGCTAAATACGGCCCTTATCTTAACAGCTCCTTTGAATCTGAATAGAATGATAAAAACCAACTTCAAATTCTATGAAACACCGACTCAAAAAAGGAAGTTTTTTTATTTGTTATGATAAAGACGGTGTTTTCCCTATTATTGTTTTTATCCTTTTTAAAAGACAGTGGTAGGTACCATATTTATTAGGTACAGTATATGACGGACTGAAGTTCATAAAATTGTTTCTAATTTACTGTTGCTTCTACCTTTATAACAAAAGAACAACAAACACGTCAATATTCTCATTTATTATAGGCGATAAATAAAGGTGCCGATAATTGTACCCTGCCGATAATATTTAGTCAACAGCGCTCTACTGTATGTTTAAGAGACTGCTGCGTAAGGGGGCGGACCTCCCCCCCCCCCTCCTGCACCCTTCCTTTATCCAGAGCGAGATCCTTCCCTCCCACCTCCTGCCCCTTTCCTCCTCCTCCTCCCTCCCTCTGCCCCCTTCCGTTCCCCTCCCTTTCACCCTGCCCACCCCTCTGGCATGGCGCAATGGGTCTGAAGGGGGCATCGATGGTCGTATGAGGGAGGGGGGCTCGAGCCTCGATTACATGTACTGTAGATCTATACAGTACAGTACAGTATACTCTGTAGTGTTGCATACAGTACACTTTGAAATTTCGCTAATTTGATAATCTTTTAAAAGCTTGCCTTCGTACACGTTTGAAATTCCCGCTGCTAAACTTTAGAAGCTGTTGCGTTGTCGATACAGTAACTCAAGGTATAATTTCATACAGATTCTTGTCCGTAATTTTACGGATGCGTGTAGTTACTTTGAAAGAACAACTCTTCTGTAGCGTAGTTTCGTTCCTTTTTTTCGCCCAAGGTACTTTTTTCAGAAATATATCAAAGAAGGTTTTGTCTAAATTATACATTGAAATAATTTAATTTTTTAAGCGTTAGCATTACTGGCAACAAAAATCCGGATAGTATAGTTTTCGCAGTTTAGTCGATTTCCGGAAACAGGTGATCTACAAACCAAAACAAATCCAGATTGCACAACAGGAGGAAACATCGGTATTTTTAGCTGGCAAGACAGGTATATAAAGAGTTTCTACAGCAAGTCTAAATCATTTCTTTTGAGAGTTGAATATAGAAGAAAGTATAAAAGTTACTCAGAGAGTCATAAAATGTAGATCACTCGCTAAAGGACCCGAAAAGTTGAACTTTGTCAAAATATCGACTTCAACTTCAAGAACTAAGTCAAAGAATCTTTGTAAGATAGAATCGACATATTTATCAGTTACGATCTCTAATAGTACACATATGGAAGTTGCCAATTCTTACTTTTCAACCGTAGTAGACCCATCCATAACAACGATGTCGGCTCCAGCACCTTGGGGAAATACCAACATTGCCCAAGTTTACAATCCCTGTTCATTGAAAGATGTCATGAGTGAACAGTTAGCTGCAGATCTGCAGAAGGAAGAAGAACATACTAAAAACATATCCTCAAGGTATTTTTAAAATCCTAATCTATTCATTAAGTAATTCACAAAAGATGAACTCTTACATTTCCGCCGTAATTTAAAAAAAAAAAGTTAAACAGAATGATTTGCTTTTTACTTTTGATAAGAAAAAAAATGAAATGTATTTGTGAACTTATACTTTTATGTATATTAGATTTGTATGAACACATGAATTCCATTGGGATGGTATTTGACATAGACTTATTTTCTATGGAAACTTCGGAACAAAATGAAAGTACATGTACCTGTACATGTAGCACATTTACCAATTTAATCACTTCTTAATGGTTTTACGTTAGATACATGTACTGTCTAAAAATAAAAATCAAATGGGAAATAACTCTGTATTTCATAAAGAAAAGGCATAATGATAAATAAGAGTTGCATACATGTATGTACAGCAAATAATTTTCTGTTTACAGTATGTAATATGGTACATGTACATTGATCATAAAATATGTTCTCTACATTTCAGTGATATGAAGGAGCCAGATTTTGGCGAGCTTGTTGCTGCTGCCGCTGCCAGTGGAGAGGACACAGCCAATGATTTATTATTAGCACAGATGTTACAACATGAGTTTGATAAAGAACACGACCAACAGCTGAAGAGGGAGGAAAGCCATTATAACGGAAACAACAAAGGTATGATTTGTGTTCGTACGCCGAGACATAGGTCTAAAGATACGAACGTTCGTATCCGGAGCCACTGCCTTGCCAAAAATCCTTATTTTCTGACATATTTTTATCACATGCTGACTCATAGGCTTTACCCCCCCTGGAAAAAATTCTGGATCCACCAATGAAACTATACATGAAGTGAAACTGAATGCAGTATGTAGAATTTAAAACTGAGATCACTTTTTGTGCTTGAATCATACTAATACAATGTAACCTTTCTAAGGTACATGTAACTTGAAGAGTTTTAAAATTTCTAACCTTGCTTATAGATTTGAACTGAATTGAGATTTGAAATAGTGACAATTCAATGTCATAGAATTTAGTAGTACTAGTAGTCATGTGTATACATGTATGTATTAATTAAAGATAATAAAATCTGTCACTATGTGCATATCATTTAAAAGCAAGTACGAAATGTAATAGTAATACATGTACTGATATCTTTCAGGCAAATATTCTTTATCAAACTTATTTATCTAATTTACAGTTGCTGTGTCCTTTCAAAACTTCCGTGCAGTACATCCAGCTTACGATGATGAAGAAGAAGAGGAAGAAGAAGTAACGGAAAGAAAAACAGAATGGGGTATGTATCTGAGCTTGATTTTGATGTTTGCTGTTATGCAGGGGCAACAGACATCAATCTGTCTTGTCTGTCAGTGTGTCCATTTGTCTGGTAGTTACACTTTCACATACAATACTATAACATGATTGATATACATTAATTACTACATAATTGTACTTCCATCAAATTTGAAGGTATAGCAAGTAAAATGAGAGTCAAGGTCACATAGGGTCAAATATGCAACAGGCCATACCATGTTTGAGCAGTTCTATTTTAATCACACACATGGATTTAAGAAAATCTGTTCTTGTTTTAAGGTAAGAAATCATAAAAAAAAAATGCAAATGATACACTATTTATCGACTGACGTTATGAATTGAAAATAAGTGTATCTTATTTTATGTGTACAGATGTGTCACCTCCAAGTTACAAGAAAAACGGAACGTCAGGAAGTGGGAAAAATATAACAACTAAGCACGATGCTGTAATATGTGGAAGACGCAATGCATCCAAGCTCATGGACGTAAGTATTTGGTACAATCATCAATAAAATGCACACAAGTCAATAAGCGCATTGAAATGTAATATCAAAGGACAAATGAACAGAAAAGTAGGTAAAATAATATTTCAAGTAAAAAAACAACCTATTTGCAATGTACATGTACAATGTAGATATGCAGGATATGTACAGCTGTAACCATGAGGAATATCTACACATTACGATGTACTACATGTATAAATACTTTAATGAGAAATTTGAAGTGACCGAAGTTCTAGAAACATCATAATGTACTGGTACTATGTAACATGACTTCAACATTGTCATAATCATTCATTCATTATGTTAACTTGAAGTTCTATATTCATACAGTTACCCCCAGAATTCCACAGCGGTGATGGGGAGGGAATGGACTTGAAGCTGTCTAACAAAGTATACAATAAACTGAAGTTACACTCGGAAGCAGAGAATAAACGGAGCCAGAGGTTACATGAGAAAAAGGAGCATTCCACTGCGGTATGTTCAACTCGCACTAACTGATTCTTTTCGGAATACAGATTATTTCATTAGTTATAGGGTTTGTTCCTGTCATACTTCCCACTCAAAGTAGGTCATGTACTGTATGTAAATCTGTTTGTCTTGAGGCCAAAGGGCGATCCCCCTACATTTTTACAAACCTACTTTGAGTAGGAAGTATGGCAGGCACAAACCCGTTAACTAACTGTGTGACGAATTTATCATGCCTAGAGCCATTTTGTAGTGTTTTCTTTGTAATTTTTGACATTTGGAAATAAAGTGATCTACTTCCGCGTCATTGCCTGAAATTAGTAAAAGGCATGATAATCCATTATAGATGGTATCTGATGTAAAAGAATTATCATGTCATGAAATTTGGATGTCATTCCCCAGAGTTTAAGCACAATGTAATGACGGCAAAATTGGTCTACATAAGATACTTTCCCAAATGGGAAGTAACTCTAGTTTTTGATAATATGGATTATCAAACAAAATATGTAGAAATAAGCATGTAACACTGTGTAATGTAGTTCTGAATGCATTGAAAATTCTTATTTGCAAAAGCTTGAAATTTTCAGAAAAGGAATTGAGATGTCTTTATTTCATATACGTGACTTTGTTTCTTGCTAACAGGAGCATGTAATGGATCCCAGGACCAAGCTATTACTGTATAAGATGGTAAATAACGGCACGCTAGATTCCATCAGTGGTAGTATCAGCACAGGAAAGGAATCTGTCGTCTTCCATGCTTATGGAGGAAGGTGAGAAATCGTTTTATATTATCGTAAGTAGTGAATCTCATGATAAACCCTTAAAGGAGCACATTCCGCCAGAAATTATGATACATGTATTCGGCAAACATTGAAATTATTGTTATTGCGATTTAGAATTATGTGTATTCATCTTTATCAGGCCTGTACAAAAATTTAGACAACCCTGAAAGATCAGAAGAGAGTAAATACCATTTAGGTGTGAGATTTTGAATTTTTTGGACACCACGCACACTTATATCTGTTAAATCTTTCAACATCTTTTTAACCTAATCACCCAGTTTTTGCATTCCCTCCATGTGGGAGACTTAATTTGGTCATATTGACTGGATGTCTTTTCATCTTTATTACAGTGTGAAGGATAAGACGTTGTCAGAGGAGTGTGCCATCAAGATTTATAAGACGACGCTGAACGAATTCAAAAATAGAGAGCAGTACATACACGGGGATCATAGGTTCTCAAAGGACGACTATAAAAAACATAATCCACGGAAAATAATCAAAATGTGGGGAGAGAAAGAAACTGCTAATCTCAACAGGTTAGTGAAGCCGATATTTAATTGAGAATTACTTGTGTTTAAAGATAATTTCATATACAATGTACACTTTAAATATGAATAATGGAAAATTTGCTTTGTTACTGTAGACAAATTCCATCGAAAAAAAAGAAAAAAGTTACAGTCTTAACTTACACATATAACTTTTTTCTCCATGAGGACCTTTTCTCCATGAGGTTATTTTGGATCACTTTTATCTCTACATATGGTATTCTACTCACTGAAAACATTGATATGACATCATCACATAGCAGTACATGCCACTGTTTAGAGCAGTTTGATTAATTTCTTTGTTTTTAGTGGTTAAAATGGCGAACAAAAAGACAAAAACGATCTGTATGAGTCTTGTCGTTAAAAGTTCTTTTGTTTTCAGAATTACTTACAAAATTGTAATCGAAATATGTACCTATATTTTTATGTACAGTATACTTATTATGATGAATTTTCAAATTACATGTACATTTTAATGTAGAATGAAGAAATTCGGGATCCCCTGTCCCCATGTACAGTTGTTAAGGAAGCACATTCTTGTGATGTCATTTATCGGTAAAGACGGTAAACCTGCATCGAAGCTGAAAGATGCCTGCCTAGATACAGCAGATCTAGAGGTCGCATATGCTCAAATGGAAGATGTAAGTCTATAATTTCATGTTTACAGTGATTGAATGAAATATTTCCCATATCAGTAATCATATTTGTATAAAATGCTATAAGGTGCTAGATGTGATTTGACTTTTGTCTCTTTTAAAAACTTTTACGTATTTAGGAATTCTATTGTAAAAGAAATCCCTTTTTCAATGAGATAAATGAATGCTGATGTGATGTACATGTATAAAGCTCTGACATGACACCATTTGACGGCTATTTGTAAAGTTATTTCATAAGTTAAGTCATTGCCATGGCAAAGCATTATATGTACTTGTGTCGTCCTAGTAAAAATACATGTACATGTACATGTATCACCAAATGATGTTATGTTGGGCTGTCATCCCCTCTTTGAAGAAAAATGAAAAAGTCTTGTATCCCTTTCAATTCTAATATAAAATGCATTAATTTAATATTATGCATCTTTTACCATTCTTGCATTCGTTTCAGATAATGAAGAAGATGTACAGTGACTGTGCCTTGGTCCACGCAGATCTGAGCGAATATAATATCCTATGGTACAAGGACCAAGTGTGGATTATTGACGTCTCACAGGCCGTAGATCTAACACATCCACGCGCCATGCAGTTCTTATTACGAGATTGTAGGAACATCTCTAGTGTGAGTTTTTACTAGAATTTTTTTTTCTGACACATTATACAAGTTGACAATAAGTACATGTTACCAAGTTTGGAATGACTTTGAGATAAAAGGACCACAGTTCCTTTAACAAGTTCAATGAAATAAAGATATTGAATTATTGTTTGAACATGAGCTAAACTTTACCTATAATTTACTAAGAAGCACTTATTTTTTTCTAACTCAAACTTCTTACATGTAAAAATTATCAAATAACTTCACTTTGTTTGGTTTTGAAGGGATCATATTTTGGTATTGATAATGTTTATGTTTCTTTACGTTATTGAGGGTACCATCTCTCTTGTGCAAATAAGTTTCAATTGAAAGTATAAAAAAAAACAAAAGAAAAATTTCCCTATTATTCTATTTCTTATTTTCCTTACTTTCAGTTCTTCCGTAAAAGTGGTGTTCATGACGTATTGAGCCCAGAAGAATTATTCAACCATATCACAGACCTCAAAATCACCGGTAAAGGAAAAGACTTCGAGGCTCAGGTACAAAGATACGACAAAGAAAAGAGTGCCGAGCTCCTAGCCAATCAGAGCAGCTTCAAAACCTACCCATTTGACTATTTCTTCGAGAAATCATTGAAAGAGAGGACGGAGGAGTGTGAAGAAGAAAATTTAGATGATAGGGACGATCCTTTCGAATATTTTTACGAAAAATCTTTAAAGGACAAAGAAGGTGCAGAGGCCCAAGTTTCCTCTGATAGTGACAGTGACGTAGATGAAAGTAGTTTTGTATTAGTTGATAAAGACAAAATTAACTTGGGATAAGGGTTGTGTTAGATCTGTTGTGATTCTTTTGAATATATCATTCTGCAATGTTATTTTCTGTTGAATTTTATGCACAACTGCCAAATTTATGTTATTTTAAGTTGTAGTATTTATTTTATTCAGAAATATTCATGATTATGTTATACCAAATTCCGTTGTTCAAATATATGTTAGTGTGAACTTTAATCCAAAAAAATTCCAGGAATTATTTAAAGATTCCTTAACCTTCCATCTGGCAGCATCTTTATTCATTCATAGATTGTGTGACTGTATTGAGTGATACCAGGTGTAATTAAATCATCAAGTGAAATGTCTCACCGTTGCCTTTGCAACTTTCTTCGGCAAAAATAAAGACTAAAGGTGTTTTGAAATACATGATTGTTCATGAATGATGTAATGTAACTTAAGCAACAGATTTTCAGTACTGTAATAGACAATTTTCACATTACCATAGTTGACTTGTATTTTACACATCCTAAGACCCGACATGGCAACATTTGACGTAACTAAAATTTTAACTGTGAAGTCGTATCTGAATTATGACGTCAAAATTAGAAATAGCGTCAAAATTTGTGATGTCGGGTCTTAGCATGTTTAAAATGCAAGTCTAACAGTAATATGAAGAAGGTCTATTGATTTGCAGAGATTTTAGAATTTACAGTTGAATCATGAACGTATGTATGAATAATTCATGAAATACTTGATTATCTGTTTCTGTGTCTCAGAATGAAGTTATTTTACATTCAGAATAAGTAAAGGTAGAATATTTCTTTTAAGTAAATCTGTAAAATGTTTGAAATATGTTTCAACCAATTTGAAGATTCGAAATAATTGGGATTTTGGAATAGCAATGGAATGAATGTAAAGGCATAATTTCTTTACCTCAGTCAGAAACGATGATGTAAAATTTATTTATGACATATGGAATGTGTTTTAATTTATACACTTTGACAGAAATAGTAAATTGAAACAAACTCTTCTTTTTTTGGGTTTTGTTGGTAATATTAGGTCTGATGTTGAAAAAAAACATAGTTTTGCCGGCTTAAAAGTAGTTTTTGAAGCAAATATTGAGCAAAGTATAAGTTGATCATGTAGTGATATAAGTGGTACTTTTATCAAACTTGCATTTTGGGATGTGAATTTAATCAGTCTAATAAATTAGCCAGGAGTACATGACCTACTTTTTTCTGCTTGAGGGACCTTGATATAACAAGAGGCCCAGGGGCCACAATGCTCACCTGAAAACTACGTAAACTAAGCATATCAAACAAAAAGCAGTTTGTAAGAGGAAAATAACCAGACTTCAGAGTGGAACAAAAATTAATAATAACACTTCTTAAGACATCTCTCTAGATAATCCTGATGCTTTCGGTATGTCGATACGTGCTTCCGTTCTGAAGAAGAAGTTTGTCAAATGAGGCTACTTCCCATGACCTATTTTTGCCTGTGGTGGTGCCACCTGTTGACAAAAAACAACAATACTTGTAGGGGACCATGATTACTTCATTCCTACCAAGTTTGATGAAAATCTGTTCAGCGGTTCTGGAGAAGAAGTTGAATATGTATGAAAATCATCTCCCCCATTCTTCTTGAGTAATCTAAGTAACCCGAGAGAGACAGTTATACAGAAGCTAAAGCAAAATCGCTCTTATAAATTACAGCTTTCTCCCCCTCCATTCACTTCGTTATGTAAATGTAGAGTTCTGTTTTTACATTAATATTTTGAGCTGCTCTCAATATTTTAATTTCAAAGTTATATATCTAAGTCTTCACAAGATGAATTTGAAAATACTTATTCATCTTTTTTGAATTATTTAGTTTCCTTTTGCATACTTATTTAATTATTTAAAATATATAACATTCAAATGAATCGATCATCCACGAATTTAAACCTCAAAAACAGATATCAATAATATAGAAAGACAACTCTTGCATACATGAGTTCTGCTGTTATACGAAACTAAAGTTTAAAACCAGGGTTAAAATTCCTGATATAGATAAAAGAAGTACCAGAACTTGAACCCACAAGCCTTGGGTCCATGTGCACAGTAAACATATCTATTCATGATTGAAAAATTACTCATAAAAATCAGTTCTGGAGAAGAAGTTGAATATGTATGAAAATCAACCCCCCCCCCCCCTTTCCTTTTCACATATGAAAAAAAAATTCATAAAAAATCAAAAAATTAAAAATTTTAGTATAAAATACATATCAAAGCATTTAGTAACTTAAATGTGATAAATGTGCAGTAAATGAATGTGTAAAATAATACACATATTGAGTTATTTAAAGAAATAGTGCAAAAATGTGCATTGCTTCAACAAGAAACTTTAACCAAATTTTTCAACTAAAGTCCAAGGTCAAGATCACTAGGGCAAATGTTACGGCATAAATTGAAAGGTCTTGTCATGGGCAACCTTTATGTATGATATAAAGTTTCTACTGCAAACAGTTCTTTAGGTTGCCCATAACAAGACCTTTATATTTATGCCATTACATATGACCTAGTGACCTTGACCTTGGATTTTGACCTAGTTTAATATTTTGGTCAACTTTCTGGTTTAAACAAAATCTCAGGAACTACATGTATATACGCAGTAGAAACATATTAATTTATGTCGTAATATTTGACCTAGTGACCTTGACCCAGTAATGACAAAAACTTACTTTGCAATCTGGCCATACCGCCGTTAGCGATGTATTTTTATTTTAGTTTAGCTGTAATGATTTTGCATATCATTTTAATTTTGATCATGTGTATGTAGAATTAACAATACAACTCAGTATGCAGAATTTACTTTTTGCTAAATTCTCACAAGATTACCTTTATTTGATTATTTATTTGTACAGTCATTTGAACAAGTAAGAGTAAAATTACTAACCCCAGGGTCCAAACTCTATACTTATTATCTCAATTCTACATAAACCACTACGCTCTTCCCCATTGAGCTAATGCCAATCATACAACAAAGTATGCTTTATACTTTTATATGCCTCCATTTAAAAACTCTTCAGTGTGGAGACAACAGCAAAGTTATAACCAAAGTCTGTCTTTAAAGGTTCAGGACAGACAGGTGGACAGATCAACAGTACAGTACTACAATGATACAAACAGCCCACCATTTGGTAGGCACAAATGTTGTTTTTCTTTTTTGTTCAGAACTTTAACTAAATACTCACCAGTATTTTAAAATAGCAAGTCAGTGTTTTTATACCTTACATTCAGCAAAATTTTGACCTTATGAGCTTGACAAAGGCTTCTGACCTTAACATTGGCTTCTGACCTTGACATTGGCCTAACTTTATCTGCACACAAAAGATAGGTAATGAGTGCATATTTATTTAAATGTAGTGTCTTTTTTTAGCTTATCTTGTTTTCTCCAGCATCCATTCAGTAGTAATAAGCTTTGTCCATTATCCTAATAGGGAAAACAATATCATATATAATTTTTTTTTCTTTATTTTCAATAAAAATATATCTTGGAATGATTCGTGTACAAGTATGTAAGAAATGATGGTAACAAAGATAAGAATACATAATCATCTTCTGTCCAAAACTTTCATATAAAAATTTGGCGGTAAAAATTTTTGAGCAATTCGTGCTTTCTATATACTTGTGTAAATTGAATATTGTCCAATGATATTGTAGAAATAACACAGTCAGGATGAGAGTTTGATGATATTATGATAATTTGGGTTCTCCAGCTGCGATCTGAGACTCAATTCCGCACTCGTCCCTTCCTCTGAGGATTTTAAATGTTCCTGAAAAATAAAATTAATTTTCTTTATGAGACTGCATAACTTAGAGAATATTTAATCCAAATTTCAAGAGAATGAGTATTAGTATTTTATATCATACATTGATAATTCCTTTCTTTGGCCAAGTCTTTCTAAATTTCTCAAAAATGAATTTACTGTTGGAATTCTTTAAATTTTCTTAAAATACGGAATATTTTGAGTTCTATTGAAAAATAAGGGGATACCACGCATGTGTTTTACAAAAACTGGCTGGGTATCCGCAAATTCCTAGTCAGACTATGAGTTCTACTGCGAGACATTACACATGACATCTTAGCAAAACTACAGTGAAAAGTGAATCCTCTCGAGGTGTTTTTTAATAGCTCAACCAATAAGAATGCCTATTGCAAACAGAGTGCATTAGAAATGAAAGTTACCTTGATTTCCCCAGTCTGGATTCCATGAGTTGGCAACGAGCCAATAATCTTCTCCTCCCTCGGTGCCCCAGCCCATGATCTTGATGGCATGACCTCCAAGGGGGGATCCAGTGGTGTGCTTGTATACACCTGTATTGATGATTATTTAAAATGGTAATCAGACAAAGTCAAAATCATTATTGATCATTTTCCTCTCACAACCTACATGTAAGGCATCAAATTATCTTTATAATCTATTTCTACAAGGCATTCATGAAATACACTTTACTTTTAAAATGAGTTAAAGAAGATCCTGACGACAATCTCAACAAAAAACCAGTTTGAATTTAATTCAGCATCAAGTAGCCGTCTTTATCAATCCCTTCCATTTTACATTTATCTCTGTCAATTCGGCTCAGAATTGGCAACCATTCTTGGTTTTCTCATGGCATAAAATTGTTCCTTAGTTTACCCTAAATTTTTTAGTTTGGGATGTGTACAATTTTATGTTAAAGGCTAACACTCTCTTATCTATGGTATTTAAAATAGATAAATTGAAGAGGCACGTGCCCTACGGCGTGTTAAAAATTTTCAGTAAACACTGTAAAATGAATTGACTACTCTGCAGACAAAGAAAGATAACTCTTTTTCTTTCAAATATGGAACGTTAATAGAAGTTTTAAAGGATGAAATATACCTTATAGTTAAACATTAAGATAACTTGTACTCACCAGATTTATATTGTGGGAAATCAGCATAGACGGTGAAGGCGCCCTCTACTGGACCGTTGGTCATGATTTCTGTCATAATTTGTTGGACACCTCTCACAGAGTAAGCTGTGGCACCTATATAAAGACAACCGCATATATATTAATTGTTATTACGGAGTCATAAAATTTGGTTGTTTTGAAATACAAAGTTACCCCCCCCCCCCTCCCCCCTTCATGAAGGTATTTGATGTCAACTAATTGTGATGTCATCAAATTCTATGGAGAAAAGCGTAAAATCTGGGTAAGAGACTGTGTTATAAATGTGACTCATGTTTTATGGGGGGGGGAGAAATATCATCATAATACTTTACATCAGAAACTGTCACAGAATGATGAATGTATTATCTAAAAGACTGAATGTAAAGAGATATTGTTTTTTTTTTTGTAATACAAATGTTATAGTAAATTTAAAAACAAAACATCCTAGAAATTTAAGGAAATGTACACTCTATCAAACATCAAATTTGTGTGAGGAAATAATTTTCTTTGCTTCCTTCCTTGAATTTTAATTTCCTACTTCCTTGATTATTTATATAATATATACATAATTATTTAAAATTTTCCGCGAGAGAAATAAAAATCTAGGGACATTATCCTGGATGAAGTCCGTTTTCAGCGGACAAATTAACCCAAATATTTCCTGGAAGTTTTCCTTAAAACTAGACATGCATACATCTGCAAATAACAAGAGGTGATTATAATTTATAGTTGATGCTTCCTCATTGTATGGGATAGTGATTAAACACTACATATATTTTCATACCATAATGTTTGTCTTTGGTGTATGACACGTTATATCCCGATTCACATTCATGTTTACAGACGGGGGTGTGCTCTTCCTTTTTGCTGCAGGGCTGGAGTTTGCCAACAACGTGATGGTCACAGGCTTTGACAGTGTAGGGTTGGCATCCCTAAATAGATGAAAAGGATAGTGAGACTATAATTAGTGAATTTGAGCATATAATAATAAGCTGCTCTTGTATTTGAAAGAAGTGATAAAAATCATTACTAGACTTATTCATAATGAACTAAGTACGATGATATGCCAGAGTGCGGAATGTACTATATTGGAAGAAGAAGAAGAACTTTATACAGTTATTGACAGGGAATGAGGGCAATATACGATTTGTTGGACACGAAGATAAAATATTGCCCGATGCCAAAGGTCTAGGGCTATATTTTTTCTGAAGGTCCAACAAATCATATATTGCCCTCATTCCCAGTCAATGATTGTTTTGTTATACCTTACATCAATACTGCAGCAACGAACCGATTAACCGGCATGTTTACATTCATTTTCATCTATAAGAGAAAGAGCGCGGAAAAATAGGTAGAGCTAAAAGCGTCATCAACGAAGTGACATCACAAACAATTTACCATTTATCGGTCAATATTTTTTTAACTAATGCCTTAGGGCCAATATTGATGTAAATATTGACTGCTTGGTCAAATATTCGAATTTATAGACATTTTTGCTATGGAGATTTTATATAAAGATACTGATAAGGGTATAACAAAATTATTTGAATTATGACTTTGCAATAGACATAAATTTACATGTAGGTAACGCTGAAAATGTAATTTTGTTCCAAGATAATCAAACTGCAGAGGGAGTAAAATGTAACTAACCTGATGGCTGTTGTACTGACCACCTGTGACAAGTCCGTCACGTTTGTAGTATTCCCACGCTCCACTTAAGAAACCTCCATTACATCTAAAAGATATTGAAAATGCATAGTTTTTGTATAACAGTCTAAAGAATTGTTATATGGTTTGAAGTACATGTATAATGATACATAATAATTCAAAATTTTGTTTGGCGACAGATGAAAAAATCTTTAAAACATTTAACCTCCTTTTGGTTACCTAAATTTAGCTACGACATGAAATAAACGGTAGCTTATAATTTGCACAACGAAATAAAATCTACTCTACTTTTTGAAGTGCTAGTGACATCCAAAGTTTCTATTTTGGGCAAACAAGCTTCCTTGGTCGACAATGTTAAAATTGTTATCTTCTCAGAGACAACAGTAATCTACCCTGAGATAAAAGTAATCTACCCTTGGATATCAATAATCTTATCTACCCTGAGATAATAGCAACTTACCCATTTCCACAGCTTCTACAGCATGATGTCAGATCTTCAGCAGAGATATGTGCGTTCTGTTGACCGTTTGATTTAATACAGATTCTGTCACTCATAGATTCTACAGCACCAAAGGCCTACATAAAATCAAAAAGTCTCTACGTCAAACAAATTACACAAGAAACAGTGGGAGTTTACAATTAAAGAAACAAATATATGAAGTGTTGAAATTCTAGAGTAGCTAGATGAAAATGCTGTATGCGTACTTACTTTAGTTGGATATGTATAGTAAGTACTGACTACCCTCAATTTATGTAACTCTTTTAAAGTACATTTAATTTATTGTGTTAAATAGGTAATTCACTCTATTTCATGATCACAATTATATATCAATTTGCTCGATTTTATCCTGTTTCTGCTAAAATTTGGTTGCGCTAAAGTAAGAACATATACAGAAGGGTTTGAATTATTTTGTAACAATTTTTTTTCAACAATACAAAATACATATTTTCCACTTTTGAAACTTTAAAAATGAACTTTCCAATGATAATTTGAAAACATGTAATCACAAAAGACTTTTCACATTTTATCTGATATACCAACTTGAAGGTTTTACAAATTGATTAATACATATGCAGTAAGTCCACATGATGGAGGTGTGATTGATTATAAAACTCACAACATGACCTTGACCTGTGACCTCAAACCTATCCTGCAGGATCCCCAGGATCCCCAGTGGTCCTTAATTTCCTTGACGGTTGGCAGTTTGACCACTGTGTCCTGGCATCAAATTATGACTTACAACAGACCTAATGAAATGACCTTGACCCTTGACCTTTAACCTACCCAGCATGATCCACAGGATTTGTGGTCCTTTATTTCCTTAATGGACTGGCAGTTTGTTATTATAATCATTATTATGAAATGACCTTGACAAGTGTGACCTACCCAGCATGATCCATATGACCCCGGTCCCTAATTTCCTTGATGGTCTGTCAGTTTAACCATCATATCATTATTCATAATAAACCTCATGGAATGACCTTGACCTTTAACCTACCCAGCAAGATCCACAGGATCCTGGTCCCTAATTTCCTTGATGGTTGGACAGTTTGTTATTATCATTATTATTATGAAATGACCTTGACAAGTGTGACCTACCCAACATGATCCATATGACCCCGGTCCCTAATTTCCTTGATGGTCTGTCAGTTTAACCAATGTGTCCTTGCATCAAATCATTATTCATAATAAACCTCATGGAATGACCTTGACCTTTAACCTACCCAGCATGATCCACAGGATCCCTGGTCCCTGATTTCCTTGATGGTTGGACAGTTTGTTATTATAATCATTATTATGAAATGACCTTGACATGTGACCTCTAACCTACCCAGCATGATCCACAGGATCCCTGGTCCCTGATTTCTTTGATGGTTGGCCAGTCTGTTATTATAATCATTATCATGAAATGACCTTGACCTGTGACCCTTAACCTACCCAGCATGATCCCTGGTCCGTGATTCCCTTGATGGTTGGACAATTTGTTATTATAATCATTATAATTATGAAATGACCTTGACCTGTGACCTCTTATCTACCCAGCATGATCCACAGGATCACTGGTCCCTGATTTCCTTGATGGTAGGACAGTTTGTTATTATAATCCTTATTATGAAATGACATTGACCTGTGACCTCTAACCTACTCAGCATGATCCACAGGATCCCTGGTCCCTGATTTTCTTGATGGTTGGGCAGTTTGACCAATGTGTCCTGGCATAAAATTATTCTTTATAATAAAATTCATGAATGACCTTGACCTGTGAGCTCTAACCTACCCAGCATGATCCACATGATCCCTGGTCCCTAATTTCCTTGATGGTTGGGCAGTTTGACCACTGTGTCCTGGCATCAAAGGTATCTGGCAGGTCTTTACGTGGTTCAATGTCCCTGACTGGAAGCTGGAGGTGTGGAGGAACGTCAAGGTATGTACCGCACATAATCTTAACATGGTCGAGTCTGTCCTCTTGCTTGATGTGATGGAAGTTCTGGCCTGCCTGAAGGATTCAAATATAAAAAAAGAATTATTATAAGGATCATTTTGGTGTCATGACCATTTTTATGATATGAATGAAAATGACAAATTTATCTTTTTAATATATATATACCCACAAGTTTACAGCACAAATGTTTTATATGATATGTATCAGAGATGAAAGACATTTTCATGAATAAACTAACTGAAAAATGATATACATGTAACTATTTGTACCAAAACAAAGTGTCTGATATGTCTTTAAGGCAGGGTGTCAATTCTTAATATTGTACTTTAGCTATATATAATTGTGATATTGAATGTTACAATTGTAAATTGACATGTGACACTTTTTAATAAACCATTTGAACTTGAACTTTGACTTTGAGCTATGTGGTCATATTTGCAGGAAAACATTTGTTCACTCTGAGAGAAGCATTTTTCAAGTTGTTAGAGAAACAATTTTTTAAAATGTACACTTAAACTATTATATATGTCCACATTTTTAATGCAAGAATGAAATTATACATCTGTCATCCAGGAATTAATCAGAATTCACATGATTTCTTGCATATTGAACATTGTTTATTCCCCCTGCTCCCCCATATGAAACTTGGTTAGATTTATAAAATGTATTATATTTGTTCTTCTTAGAAAAGTAATTACTGAGTTATTATCAGATTGGTACAAAGAACCCTTACTCATGCATGAAATTGGTTTAATAAATTAATTGTGCTATGTAGATGAGTAATTTTGTCATCAAATTAAGCAAGAAACACATGTACAGTGTGGTGAACAATTCAGACTGTAAGGAAATTAGTTCATTCATACTTGATAAATATGACTATAAAATGGGCAACTGGTTTTCTAGATTTGGTAATTCCGTCTGATAAGGAAAGTGTGTCCAGAATTGGGTACAAGACAGCCTTATGATCAAATATCTATATACATGTATGACATCAGAATTGGGTCGTAACCATAAGCACTATCTTTTGAGAACATTGGCATATGTAATAATTCCCAATGATAAGGATATGGCACATATTTTCAGACAACGTTCGAGCTACCTTACAGGCATTGAAAGACTTACTCATCAAAATATGATAATACCATAATGATATTGACTGAACTATAAAAACTTCAAACTATCATATTAATTACTTTAAATTTCTATTCATGGTATGGTTGGATAATTTTCATTATTTAAGGCAACACAATGTTAAATACATGCTATTTAAGATGAAGGGTTTTTACTGACCATTATATGAATAAATATATAGATACTTTAGGTTAATTCAATCTAACATAATGGATATTTGATCACTTTTTAAAGTTAAGTATAGGGTAATTTAAAGTTTAAGATGTTTCTAGGCTTACGCAAGGGTTTTTAACAAAAATAACATGCATTATATGTAGATAATTTTTCTGTATTTAATTCAAAATGGCATACTCAAAATTTCCTTTTCAAGGGGCAAATCCATGTCAAAAATCGGCTCAAAATTTAGCCAGGGGACAATCAATATCAAGAATCAGAGCCGCTTTGCAGCGAGATGATAATTTAATTGGTACATTTGACAAGGGTCATTACTGGACAATAAACCACAGCTAGCTGAAGTTGTTATTTATATTCTAATATATTGTCCTGCAGACAACATTGGGCAGAGCTAAGCTGACTGGAAGTTTGTTGGAGATTTTACACCAGGGGAGTTTTATAGTACAAATAAGGAGAAAATCTCAAGTCATATTAGAATATAGAGCAAACACTTGATTATTTATCATAACTATCATGTGATGTAGGAGGTGACCTTGATAACCTTTTATGATTGGTGCATGTGATTTACAATCTAATTTTTGATTGGTGCATTTTATTTGCTACCTATTTTGTGATTGGTGCATGAGAGTCAGACATACATATAATACACACTAGGTGGTGTAGATAAAAAATCTCTGATAAAATCTTACAACATGTGATGACATATTTATCTAGACACTGATAATTTAGTGATAACCTAGTTCAAGTACAACTATATGCCTGATGATATTTTATTTTAAATTATGAAAAAGTGGAATCTTTGATTCTCATGCATAATATTACATACTTTCCATGATGTATTGACTTTGTTAATAAACCAGATCATTTCATCAGAGAGAGGCTTGAAGACTTTCGACTCGGAATCGAAGACATAATCTGCCGCAGCAAGGGCGGTAAGGGCTAAGAGAATGAGGACCTTCATTATGAACTGAAAAAAAAAAAACAAAATAAAAACATTTTGTGCGTATGAATTATTTCAAAAGTTTACCTGTATACCTTAATAGGTATGCTAAGGTATTTGGGTGATCATCAAATGTAGATCTAAAAATTGATCAGCAATTAGCAAGATAATGCCACTGTTTGTGAAACACATCTCATAAACACCAAGGAGTATAAATTAAAATTATATTTTTTTTAACAAAAAACAGATGTCCCCCCACCATTCACCTAAGAGACCTTGACCTTGGTCATATGACCTTGGGTCTTGAAGGTGATGGTGAATTAATATTTGGCTCATGTCAGTAACATTTTAAAATACTAAAATCTGAAAGTGATCATCATAAAAGTATTAAGAGATCTTGTATGGACATGATTTGTGACAGATAGACATACAGACCAAAGCAATTGCAAAAACAATGTATCCTCCCATAAAGGGGTAGGCAGACAGAAGGGTACCCCTCCCATCCCCTCTCCCCCCCCCCCCTCCTACCTGCTTAATTATACCTTCCCCCTCCTACCCCGTTACCTCCCCCTCCCATCCTCTTATCTCCTTCCACTCTCCACCTCCTTTTCACCTTTCCCTCCCTCCTTCCTTCCCCCTTTCTCCCTCCTCCCACCCTTAATACCCCTCCCTTTCACACTGTCAACCCTCCCCTCCAAAATGATGATCACCAAAAAGGAAACTAAGTCTAAATAATGCTGATAACTTGATTGTAATCGAGAACATCTGATTACCATACGAATAGAGTGATCTGACAAAAACATTTAACAACACGCTGTTCACCTTGTGATTTCCCAGATAGGATTACTTTATGTATGCAATAAAATTCAAAAATCAGTTTGAAAAGACTGTCTAATTGATTTTAAATGGCATAATAATAAATTATGATATAAAAATATAACATATGCTATATACATGTTTATCAGTGTTTTACATAAAACACCGGAAGTCTCCTTAAAATAGCTATTCAAAACCTGTCAACTTCATTAATCAAAATGATGCTGATTATCTTTCTCGTAATTGATTTAATAATCATGCGTCATAAGGACAGTCTGATAAATGATGACAAATGTGCATCATTCTAATTAGCATTATACAGGTAACTTATAGTAACAGTTAAAACACACCAAGTGTGCACAACATTATGGATCAATTCCTTTTTTCAGTTGATATTATGAATTTCATAACATAAGTTCCCTCTCACAATTAGTAAATTTTTTTTGATAAATTGATAGAAGAATCAAGCCAATATTAAGAGGAAACTTTGTCAACTATAAAAGGCAATTCATCAATTATAACCATTCACACTTGATGTATTTTGACTGTAAAAGTGGTTTTTCAGTTTGGTGATTAGTCTTGTGATGCATAGTGACCTTTATTATGATGAAATAAACTATCTGCATAATGAGTCTCTCTTATATCAAAAATCATCTAATAATAAAAAAAAGTTCAGGAACTGTCAGCTAAAATATAATTAAACCCACTTGAATGAAATACAAGCTAGACCTACTCAAAATAAAGCTATAATAAGGAAATAAATAAATGCATCACATGTATATGAATAACAAATTACATTCTATCATACATGTTGACATGCATTTCAGAAAACAAATTCAGGAAATTGAATACACCGTACATGGAAATTAATTCATACACAACAATTGAATGTAAATCAAATTACACCAATGATTCAGTTTAATTCATACCTGTCCCTATAATATCCAAAAGAGAAGTGACTTAGCTTAATTCAAGAGGCAGGTAGACTATATACGATTATATAGCACTGGCTTTATCTATAGGTCTGGTGTATGTCCCATGACTGATACAATGTCAACGTCTTCCTTTGATAATTGAATTTGTTTCGTTGCATGACAAGTCATGTGATGCTTTCAGTTTAACACATGATTCCACTTCTAGATATGCATTTTATTGCTTGAGCATGTTAACAAAGGGAAGTTGTTTATGTAGCAAAATGATAATTCTTTTTCTTAAAGTCTGAATTTGATATGAAGACTAACACTGTACAATTCCTAATCATAAATTAAATTAAAGTAGTAGGGTAAAACACTATAATAACCAAAAAAATATATGAGGGGGAGGACAGGATAAAAGGGAGAGGAGAAAGAGGGGTGGGAGGAGAAGGCAAGGGAGATGAATGGGGAGAAAGGGAGGAGGTAAGGTAGAGGGAGGGAGCAAAAGGGGGAAGGAGGGGGGAACTGGGGAGGGGAAAAGGGGTAGGGAAAAGGGTAGGAGAGAAATGGGGAGAAAGAGAGAAGGTAAGGGGGAGGGAGGGAGAAAAAAGGGGGAGGAGGGGGAGGAATGGGGGAGGGGGAAAGGGGTAGGGAAAAAGGGTAGGAGAGAAGAAAGGGAGGAGGGAAGTGGGAGGGAGGGAGAGAGCAGAGGGAGGATGAAATAAGGAGTGTGGGAGGGAAAGGGGCAGGAGGGAGAGGGGGAGGAATCAAGGGGCAAGGGGGCAATCAAGGGGGGGGGGGGCATGGAGGAATGGGGAGGGAGAGAGGAGGAAAGGGTGGTGGCAGGGGCGGAGTGTACTGAGGGCTTATCCCTAAGATGTCTGCATCCTCGGAATGACTGCATCCTCTGCATCCTCTGAATTTGATAAGAAACATTTTTCAGTTTTGGATTTTATAGGGACAGGTATGAAATAAACTGAGTCAATGAACATGATAGCCTATATATATATATATATATATAGCTAATGTTTCAAATGTTAAAATTCTGAGCCCTTTCATTAAGAGAAAAAGGGAGGCCGCCTCAATGTGTGAGACGGTTACAAATGTAAACGTTAGCCTGACTCTCTCCCCCTTCCACCCTCCCAAACCCCATATAACCTCCCCCTTCCACCCCAGGAAAGTTACAATAAAACACCGCTAAAGACGGTATGGCCGGATTGCAAAGTAAGTTTTTGTCACTAACTGGGTCAAGGTCACTAGGTCAAATAATACAGCATAAATTGAAAGGTTTTGTCAGAGGCAACCTACATGTATAAAATAAAGTTTCTACTGCATACAGTTCCATAGACTTTGCTTAAACCAGGAACTTTAACCAAAATCCTTAACTAGGTCAAAGTCCAAGGTCAAGGTCACTAGGTCAAATGTTACGGCATAAATTGAAAGGTCTTGTCATGGGCAGGCTTCATGTATAATATAAAGTTTCTACTGCATATAGTTACTTAGATTTTGCCTCAACCAGAAACTTTAACCAAAATCTTTAACTAGGTCAAAGTCCAAGGTCAAGGTCACTAGGTCCAATGTTACGGCATAAATTGAAAGGTCTGGTCATGGGCAACCTACATGTATAATATAAAGTTTCTACTGCATACAGTTCCATAGATTTTGCTTAAACCAGGAACTTTAACCAAAATCCTTAACTAGGTCAAAGTCCAAGGTCAAGGTCACTAGGTCAAATGTTACGGTATAAATTGAAAGGTCTTGTCATGGGCAACCTTCATGTATAATATAAAGTTTCTACTGCATATAGTTCCTTAGATTTTACCTCAACCAGAAACTTTAACCAAAATGTTGACGGCAGACTAACAGACGGACAGACAGACAGACGGACAGACGGACATCGTCAATCCATAGACCGGAATTGCTTTGCAATCCGGCCAAAAATGCTCAGTTTATGTTTTCAAAATTTTATGTACAACGTTTATAACATAAACAATGTATGATCAAAGAGGCAACAGAGAGTCTGAGGCTTTTCTAGAAAATCCTTGTAAAAACTGATTGATCCAATAGAGCAAGAGCAGTTCAAGATCCTCTCTCATCACGGCCACTGTTCAGTGGCGGATCCAGCACC
Source organism: Pinctada fucata (assembly GCA_028142955.1). Classification (NCBI taxonomy): domain Eukaryota; kingdom Metazoa; phylum Mollusca; class Bivalvia; order Pterioida; family Pteriidae; genus Pinctada; species Pinctada fucata. Next base: position 24,438,994 of record AP027109.1, read on the forward strand.
CCTTTGTCGGGTGTGTGTGTGTCGGGGGGGGGGGGGGGGGGGTTCAAGGGGCGAATTTTGCAGATTTTTCCTGAAATGGGCCAAAATATACGTTTTTACGTTTTTGGAACTTATGGGTGCTGCGAGGTCAGATGCCCTCTTCGCACCCCCCCCCCCTGAATCCGCCCCAATTACCCGCGGGAACCCCCCCTCCCCCCGCTCCCTGGCAGGGTTCTCATTAAGAGCCGGCGACCGGCGATTTCTCGCCTCCAACTTTGGGTAAAATCGCCGCCTTCTTTCCGTAAAAAATGGTCGCATCTCAATTTCATTATGTATGAAAATTGAACGTGTACTAAAGGAAATTACGTTGTCCTTTAAAAAGCTATCACTGTAGATAAGATTTTTAAAACGGACATTATATAGTTATTGACCACGCGCCTCCATGTGTCAATCAACGGCCGGTCTTTCACGTGTAAACATGATACGCAAGCTCGTATAATTTTCTACCTAGGTCTATTTTATGTATGTATATGAACAATATCAAGAATTCATTGTAATATGGAGTCTATTGGTGTAACTACAGGGAAAAAAACCTTCTTTGTATGATTAATCATTTAGCTCGATTTCGGTAACTTCAAATCTTATAAATTTGGTCTTTTTGGCCTAGGACATAGGACATCTTTGGCACGAATAAAAACGAAATAAAACATAGGTAATCACAGATTACAAAGCTCACCTCATGACAGCAAAATTCAATTCAAACATATTTCTTAGTACATGTATATTGGCTTTTAAAGGCAAAACCACTCAAGCAGAAAAAGTAGGTCAAGGTCATTTTATGAAAGTTTGATCAAAGATACATCCAATATGCAAGTTTGGTACATCTAGCAGTTATACTTTGCTCAATATTGGCTTTATAGATCAAAATCACTCAAGCGGAAAAAGTAGGTCAAGGTCATTTTATGAAAGATTGATCAAAGATACATCCAATATGCAAGTTTGGTACATGTATCACTTATACTTTGCTCAATATTGGCTTTTAAAGGCAAAATCACTCAAGCGGAAAAAGTAGGTCGAGGTCATTTTATGAAAGTTTGATCAAAGATACATCTAATAAGCAAGTTTGGAACATCTAGCACTTATACTTTGCTCAATATTGGCTTTTAAAGGCAAAATCACTCAAGCGGAAAAAGTAGGTCAAGGTCATTTTATGAAAGTTTGATCAAAGATACATCCAATATGCAAGTTTGGTACATGTAGCACTTATACTTTGCTCAATATTGGCTTTTAAAAGTGAAATCACTGAAGTGGAAAAAGTAGGTCAGATGCTGCATCCGATGCATGGGTCCATCTCGGCATCCAAAGATGAATCACTTTTGCCAGTTTGGTTACTGTAGCATCAGTACTTTGTCAGATACTGAGCTACCCCAAACTTCTTAACCAAGTCACTCAAGCGGAAAATGTAGGTCAGATGCTGCATACGATGCATGGCTTCACCTCAGCATCCAAAGATGAATCACTTGTGCCAGTTTGGTTACTGTAGCATTAGTACTTTGTCAGATACTGAGCTACCCCAAACTTCTTAACCAAGACACTCAAGCGGAAAATGTAGGTCAGATGCTGCATCCGATGCATGGGTTCACCTCAGCATCCAAAGATGAATCACTTGTGCAAGTTTGGTTACTGTAGCATCAGTACTTTGTCAGATACTGAGCTACCCCAAACTTCTTAACCAAGTCACTCAAGCGGAAAATGTAGGTCAGATGCTGCATACGATGCATGGGTTCACCTCAGCATCCAAAGATGAATCACTTGTGCCAGTTTGGTTACTGTAGCATTAGTACTTTGTCAGATACTGGGCTACCCCAAACTTCTTAACCAAGTCACTCAAGCGGAAAATGTAGGTCAGATGCTGCATCTGATGCATGGGTTCACCTCAGCATCCAAAGATGAATCACTTGTGCAAGTTTGGTTACTGTAGCATCAGTACTTTGTCAGATACTGAGCTACCCCAAACTTCTTAACCGGACGCGGACGCGGACACGGACGCGGACGCGGACGAGGACGCGGACGCGGACGCGTGGGGGTATAGCATAAGCTCACTCAACTTCGTCGAGGTGAGCTAAAAAGGGGGGTCATGCATACCTTTTTTCTGCAAAATTCACTTTTTCACATGACCCCTCCTTCCGAATTGAAAATTTGCTAATTTTTATACATTTTCAAATCGATCTATTGATTTTATAAAAGGCAAAATTATGTTCAAAACTCAATTTCTCCAGACAGCAGGGAATCAGACATCGATTTAATGTGCTATTTTTAAATTTTCAATAGTTTTGACCAATGAGGTGACACCTTTTATTCAGCCCGGTTAACCAGTCAAAAAGGAAGGGATTCCCTGCTAAAATGATTTCCTGTAGTTACACCTATTGATGTATCCACAGATGTGAGCCGACAGTATCTACCGAGTGCGTGATCCCGCTCGCAGACTTGCATCCGTAGACCGAACGTTCGTCAATCATGATCTACACTACAACTCAATGCTCTCAAAAATTTCGGGAGGAAAATGTTTTTTATTTAAAAAAATCAAATTGTTCACACTGAGGAATTCAAGCGCCATAAAAACACACCAAAATGCCAATATAATGACAGATAGTTCAAATTAAGCTTCCATGGGCAAAAAAGGGGGGGGGACTAAACATAAGATTTATTTTTCATGTACATGATGTGGTAATCAGAAAGCTAGAGTTAGTTTACAATCTATTTGGATAGAAAGAAAACAACTATAATACCCAGTGTACTAGGAAATTCCAAACATTATAAATTTCTCTAATACAATAAATCATGAGAATGCTAGCTCTACTTGATGAAAATTTTTCACAAAACTTGCAACACATGTTATAAAAGTACTATTGAAGGAAAAAATCTACAGTGTTTTTATGTCTAGATGACTGGAAATGGCCTCCATTGCCTTGTAAAGGGGTAGGGTCACGAAGCCCGATATTGGCCCTAATTTTGAACATTGTACTTCATAGAATTTTTAACTATGATTTGACATTTTGAAACATTCTCTACTCAATCATGAATCTATCTTTTGTCTACATTGCGTTTATCGATAGCTTTTGGCCCTTCGAAAACACCAAAATTGGTCGTATTCCGCGAAATTTATGCAAAAACTACATATTTCTATAAGATTAGCAATATAGCCCGGATGTAACTGGTGAAGGAAGAGGGCGGGAAAATTCGTGGTGGTGGAAATCGTAGTTTTAGATGCAAAAACTTTCCTCTTTTTAACATTTTAGTATACAAGTCCGTCATAGTGAAATAGGGAAACCGATTGTACCAAGTTTTTATGTTTCCAAACTGATCTTAGAGTTTTAATCAACATTTTAGCGAAAACCTTTTTGGCCGCCATTTTGTTTTGGCAAAATCTGAGCGGAGATCAGAGTCCATATCTTGTCTGTCGGCTACCCTGATATACTTGCTACTACAGTACTCACCCCTTCTACGATAGTACAGAATAGTGGGATGCATGCATGTATGGTGTATGGTGTAAATAAGCGACAATTATTGAACTTTTCATGGGTCGTATTTTGGTAACATTTCCAAAGGTAATTAACAAAAACTTTTGGGAATGGAGGTCGTAAATACAGGACGACCCAGAAGGATAAGAAATCCAAGAAATGCTTACACGCCTAGCAAGGATTCGAACAATAGAATTCAGATGGATTACACTTTGAATAAATCCAAAGCAATCAAAAATTGAAAGCGGCTACGAGAAAAGAAAACGTAGAATTCATTTTGAAGGGTGAAACATTAGTTCTCACATTTTCGGCTGCCACATATGAACTTTACAAAACTGTATCTCGAACATACTTTGAGAAACGTACAGACAGAATATGTGTTGTAGTACATGAGAAGGCTAGCAATACCAAATGTGGTGAAAATGCTATAATAGAACATTCCTTGTCTATTTGTGAGCGAGCCATCATCTAACAATCAACTCTATCGTATGAACTTCTTTCACACTACAAGCAAGGTAACGGTCAACGGTGAAAGGCTAGAATTATTCATGAACGAAGACTGCAAAAATATTCTCAAGGAGGTACATGGAAACACTGACATAACGCAGCTAGACGAACTCATAGAGGAGAAGTGTACTAAATATCTTGAGAACTTATCCATAAATGCAAATCGAAGCAGCAAACCAGCAATGAAAGAAAGTCAGAAAATTACTACAACAAATGCGCAAAACAAAGGTGATCATAATAGCAGTCATAAAATGATTATACCACATGTTGCAGACAAAAATAATTCCGCCAAAGATATCCTGAACGAAGAAACAAACGTAAAAGTTATCTGTTTTATTTGTGATGGAGATATCGCACCAATAGACCATGCAATGTGCGACATATGCGGAAATCATATCCATATACAATGCTGTAAAAACGATGAACATAATATCAATCTTTGCTTGTCATGTGTTGCAATGGAAGAACAAAATGTGATCACTAAAAGCGACAATAGCGAGAGAACACAAAGCAACGAGTCACAAGTCAACATCTACGTATTCGATCAATAACGTAGGAAGCAAAAATAAGAATAGAAAGCCTTCTCAAGAAAAGATGAACTCGCATACAATAACAACTAATGATGAACCAAATAAAGGTGTATCAAACGAGTCAACACCTGTCCAACAGAAAAAGGTCAAAACGAGTAGCACAAATACTACAAGTAACAACGAAACGAAAAAAGTACAACAAGAAGAAATAGTAACAATAAAAATGAGGGACTTGCGCTTGAAAGAAAACAAATTAAAAAGTGGGAGGAAGAACTGAAATTAAAAGAGCAGCAACTTGCAAACATTGAATGTGATAAAGTACGCTTAGAGACATATGTACTTAAATTCGAGTCAAAAAACCAAGAGCTCGAGAACTCGATCAAAATTCTGAAACGGCGCATTTTTGAGACAGATCGCAACCAAAGCAGTGATTCCTATAATCAAGAGAACACAAACTGTGCAAACGCATATCCCCCTCAACAAAATCAGCCGGTACATATGTTAGTCAACAAGATACACGATAAAGTGACACAGTTCGTGCTACAGAAAGTAGATAAGCAACTGGATGCATTACTAGACACACATGATGTCAGTCAAAACAGTGCAGAAATGTATTGTCAACAAACTGCCTCAAATCAAAGTGACAATGTTAGAACAAACTGTGGCACAGCACACATAGGTAACACATTTAGCAATAATGTACAACCAATAAGTCAGGAATGGAAATACAGAAATCCTCATACAACGCGCTACACCAATGTACAACATGATGTCTCATCACATATAAATTACAGAAATGTGAAGACACACCCTCCTGTAAGTGCAAGTTCACATAGTGTGCAAGATATTCCACTTTTTTTCACTCATTGTGCACATGAACAATCCACCCCGCAAAGACGTCAGCATTTTTTATGGAGAGGCCAGAGTTACCAAACAAACAGGTAACACCGTCTAAAATCACTATACAGAGCACAGATACTTGTGATAGTGAATCAGTCTCAGAACAATCCAACTGCGAATCTACCACCAATAGTCTTAACATTATAAAGGAGGATTTTAACCAGGAATTTTTAACTGTATCTCTTAACATTTGTGCTTTTAACTGTAAGAACATTATGACAAGTATTTTAGCAATAGAAGAGATAATGAAACACACAGATATACTACTTATCCAAGAACATTGGCTCTTTAATTACCAGTTACCAGTACTAAACGATTTAGCATCTCAGATACGTGGAATCGGAAAAGCTGTGGATGACGACAATCCAATTTCACCAATCCAAAAACCTAGAGGCTATGGAGGAGTAGCTATATTATGGAAAGATGAACTAGACAGTAAGATAGAAGTCCTAAAAGATGGGTCAAACAGGATACAATGCATTAGAGTCAAAACTACCTCGCAACCTATTTTACTAGTATCCATCTACCTACCCGCAAAAGGTTGTCGTACTAACCCACAAGATTATCTAGACTGTATGGATCAATTACAGGAAATTCTTGACAAGTATCAAGATCATCATATATGTATTGGGGGCGACTTTAATGAACATCTGACCACCAGCAATAACAGCGAAAGAATACGTTGTGTTCGGCAACTAATATCTGACAATCATCTTCAATCGTTAACGTATGGATCAACATTCATCCACCCAAATGGAAAAGACTCGAGTGAAATTGATTACTTTTTAGTCAAAACACATAGTGATATAAGAGTAAAAAAGATGGATAAAATGGAAGGTCTAGAAACGAATACATCAGATCATCACCCTATCAGATGTAACTTAAGCCTAGAGATAGCGAGGAATAGAAAAAGTTCCACAGTAACACAACAATCGAAAATCAATTGGGATAAAGTGGATAAAGAAAAATACAGGGAAGTGCTCAGCACTAATCTACAAAAAGCAAACTTGAACCAAGAAACAATTGAAGAAACAATAGACGAGCTAACATCACTGCTGACGACGTCTTCTTCACAGTGTCAAGGAAAAGCGAAGAAAAAATGTACAAAACATAGACTTAAAGTATGGAATGATGACATCAAAGAAGCTGTTAGCAGAAGTAAAAAATCTCATTGGGAGTTCAAGAAGCTAAAGGAAAGTGGCAATCTTGATAGTGCAGTAATTGAAGAACAAAAAATGCGAAACAGGACCTTCGTAGACTTATAAGAAACGAACAGTTGCGGACAGAGGTAGCTAAAAAAGAGCAGTTAATCAAGCAGAGACTAAAGATAGGACAACATTTTATCGCATAATACGTGAGCAAAGAGGTTCGATTAGCACAAAAGTGTCTGAAATTCAGGTGCAAAACAAAGAGTACAAAGAAGAACATCTATTAGAAGGATGGAATGTGCATTTTGAACAGATGTCGAATAGCAACCCAGCTCCAACAGACGGAGAATATACACTCCTTGTAGAGGGAGATCTAGAAATCATCAAAGATGTATGTTCAAAAGGTAATACATCAATACCATAAACAAACGAAGAAGAAGTAAACAACGCCATAAAAACGTTGAACACAGGGAAATCACCAGATATATATGGCGTCTACATTGAACACATAAAATATGCAGGAGAACTTATCACGCCTATCCTTGTAGACATGATTAATTCGGTATTCAGAACATGTCAAATACCTAGCACCTTAAAGAAAGGATATTACTCCAGTGTATAAAAAGAAAGGAAGTAAAACCGAAGCAAAAAACTATCGTGGGATAACTGTATTACCCGTGCTAGCAAAACTCCTGGAAATCATAGTACGTATCCGAATACGCAAAATCCTTGAACCAAATCAAAATTCGCTTCAGCGAGGATTTACATCTTCATCTTCGCCAATGAATTGTGCTCTTATAATTGAGGAATTTGTCCGAGAATCAAAGGATCAAAAATCAAAAACGTTTCTATCACTACTAAATGCACGTGCCGCATTTGATATGGTATGGCATTCCAGTCTTCTCAGGAAATTGTATCTACAAGGAATTGAAGGCAATCTATGGATACTTATTCAAAATATGCATGAAGATATCACCAGCTGTGTGAAATTGAACGGTTAGTTCTCAAATTCATTCATGCTAACACAAGGAGTAAGACAAGGGGGTACATTAAGTTCGGATTTCTACAAACTTTACGTAAACACGTTATTGGATAGGATACAAAACATTGGAATAGGAGGTCATATTGGTGACATCAACTGCACTGCACCAACATGTGCGGACGACATGTCTCAGCTTAGTACTAAAGAGTCTGAGTTACAGATATTATGTAATGTTGCTGAAAACTACAGTGTGATGGAACACTATGAACTGCAGCCAGCAAAGAGCGTTATTCTCCCAGTCAATACAAGTGGTAAGAAGTCTGATTCGGGACATACTTCATTTGAGTGGAAATTAAAGGATACCTCTGTACCAATTGCCAATGAAGCAGTACATGTTGGTATAACCAGGAACGTGAAAGGTAACTGTGAATCTACAATTCAAAACAACATACAAAAAGCTAGAAGGACATTATATAGCCTGATGTCGTCAGGAATGCATGGAGAGAATGGTCTAGATCCGAAATCGTGCATCCACCTACTCAACGTCTACGTTATGCCTGTTCTTCTGTACGGTTTAGAAATTTTGTTACCCTCTGATTACCATTGCCAAGCACTAGAGATATTTCTTAAGAAAACACTCAAGCAAATTCTGTCTATTCCGGTCAGTACCCCAGATCCGGCACCCTTCATTTTGTCTGGGTGCATACCTGTAGAAGCAATTATCCACAAAAGGGCACTTACATTCTACTGTAACATCTGTCGTCTACCAGAATCTGCAATAGAACCAGAAGTCTCTGACGAGACTGTAGCTCTCCTGGTTGTTTTGTTTTAAAAGATCAATTTTCATTTTCTTAAACCAATGAGCATAGGAAGGATGCACTCTAACTATAAGTAGCAATGCACAACAAAACAACATATCCATTAGACTGAAACTAAACTAGAATATCACTCATACAATTCATAATATCTGAGACAAGGTATTTCAAAAAAGAATGCCATACCCATTTTCCAAGATCCTAGGGGACAGGGGCTGATAGCTCAAATGAATGACACAAAAAGATTACAAATCCATAATATTGCATGAAGAATTAATTCTACATAATTAATAGCTTTAAGAGTTGAGAGCACAATTATATAGGAGAAAATGACCACACCCATTTTCTAATACCCTAAGATGTCAGGGAGTTAAACAAAATATCAGGAGAAAAACAAGACCATAGACCAATCATAATGAGAAAGAATTAAGTCCCCATTATTTGTAGTGTCAGAGGAGTTGCAAGCACAAAATTACATAAAGTTACATAGGAGAAAATGACCACACCCAAGACTTCTGAGACTTCAAGTTTTCTGAGACTTTGGGGGTCAGGGGCTCAAACAAAATATCAGGTGCATAACTAGACCAGAGACCCATCATATTGCAAAAATTATTAAGCCTCCATCATCTATTGTGTCAGAGGAGTTGTGGCACAAGATTACATAGAGTTATATAAGTGAAAATGACCACATCCATTTTCTAAGACCCTGGGGGTCAGGGGCTCAAACAAAATATCAGGTGCACAACTATGGTAGTCCACAGACCCATCATATTGCAAAAAGAATTAAGTCTCCATCATCTATAGTGTCAGAGGAGTTGCGAACACAAGACTACATAGAGTTATACAGGTGAAAATGACCACACCCATTTTCTAAGACCCTGGGGGTCAGGGGCTCAAACAAAACATCAGGTGCACAACTAGACCACAGACCCATCATATTGCAAAAAGAATTAAGTCTCCATCATTTATAGTGTCAGAGGAGTTGCGAGCACAAGATTACAAAATGACCACACCCATTTTCTAAGACCCTGGGGGTCAGGGGCTAAAACAAAATATCAGGTGCACAACTGGACCACAGACCCATCATATTGCAAAAAGAATTAAGTCTCAATCATTTATAGTGTCAGAGGAGTTGCGAGCACAAGACTACATAGAGTTATAAAGCTGAAAATGACCACACCCATTTTCTAAGACCCTAGGGGTTAGGAGCTCAAACAAAATATCAGGTGCACATCTAGACTACAAACCTATCATATTGCAAAAAGAAGGAAGTCACTATCATTTATAGTGTCAGAGGAGTTGCGAGCACAAGATTACATAGAGTTATATAGGAGAAAATGACCACATCCATCTTCCAAGACCCTGGGGGTCAGGGGCTCAAACAAAATGTCAGGTGCACAACTAGACCACAGACCCATCATATTGCAAAAAGAATCAAGTCTTTATCATTTATAGTGTCAGAGGAGTTGCGAGCACAAGATTACATAGAGTTATATAGGAGAAAATGACCACACCCATCTTCCAAGACCCTGGGGGTCAGGGGCTCAAACAAAATATCAGGTGCACAACTAGACCACAGACCCATCATATTGCAAAAAGAATCAAGTTTTTATCATTTATAGTGTCAGAGGAGTTGCGAGCACAAGATTTCATAGATTTTCATTACCACGCCCATTTTCTAAGACCCTGGGGGTCAGGGGCTGAAACCAAATGTCAGGTGCACAACTAGACCACATACCAAGTAAGATGCAAAAAGAATTAGCTTTCTATCTCCTATGGTTTCAGAGGAGTTGCCAGCACAAGAATTGTTTACAGACGGACGGATGGACGGACGGACGGACGGACGGACGGACGGACGCCGGACGACGGGGTATAGCATAAGCTCGACTGGTCAGAGACCAGTAGAGCTCAAAACAACTAGCGCATCGCCAATGCAGCATTAAGTCTCTGAAAAGTCACAGCTGGTTCATTGCTATCAAAAAACTATTAATCAAATATGATCTACCGGACATCAATGATGTCCTAAAACAGCCTCCAACAAAGTACACATAGAACAAATTAGTTAACAGGAAAGTGAACGATTACTGGAAAACTAAAAACATGTCATCGGCTGGATCATATTCTTCATTGAGACATTTTGACCCCTCAAGCTACAAACCGGGCAAAATGCACCCAATAGCTACAACGGAAAATCCAACAAACAGAGATATTACCAGGCTTGCGGTAAAATTGAAAATAGTTACAGGTACTGTAAACGGGTTTAATTTCGCGGTGTTAAAAGTTCGCGGTTTTCCGAATGTAGCCAATTGCGGTGGTTTTAATTTCGCGGTATCGAAAGTTGCAGAAGAAAAAAAAATGATACATGTATGAAGATTTCGTCGTACAAGCACAATTGTAATTTGATTGTTGTTTGTAGTTTTTAAGCGTTTCACGTGGTAATTAATGACAAACACGTAGTAATTAGGGATGATTACACAGAAACGATTGAATATCAATTAAAGAGTACTGAAAAGTAGGTTGAAAATAATTAACTGTGTATGTTTTTCACTAGAAATCTTAAGCGCGCAATGCGTGTCATCTTCCTTTTTATAAAATATAGATGCATCGTAAGTTACCGTATATTGTCGATACATTTTACTGTTAACAGTACAAACTATCTAAATAACTTAAAGGAAAATCACGTTCAGAGAATCAAACGATTCAGCTGTACATACACAATAGCTTTCATACATCTAATGCTTATGAACATCTTTGCCTCTGTTATTTGTTTTGTCTATTATACAAAATTATTGCGGGGGTTTCATGTTCGCGGAAAATGCGAAAACCGCGAACATAGCGAAAATAAAACCATCGCAATCATTTCCCCGTTTACAGTACTTACCTGTTGCAGTGCAATAGAGCAGCATTTAATCATCAGGATAGTGATCCAACTTGTTTGATGTGTAAATCAGAACCGAAAACTGCTGAACACTTTTTATTAAGATGTGAAAAGCTTGCCGAAACCAGAGATCCTCTACTACTAGAGCTAAATACATTGTCAGAAGATCTATTCAACGTTACATTGTGGAGTCTCTCTCAAACAGAAAAAATGAACTTTATCTTGGATAAATACAGTGCAATGGGATGTCATCAGAATTGTGGAACATTTGACTTTCACACCAGGAGGTATTGCTACTCTTTGCATGTGTTGCGATATAAAATTCTCTGTAATATGCCAACACGGTAGTGTTGTATAATCGGAAAAATTTCATAATCGATTATCGGTTTATAATCGGAGAGGATTTTAATCGATTATTTCGATTTAATCGGAAATAATTCTTTCCTGTTTTTACAGATAAGAATATGACAAGTAATTAATAAAATTCACTAAATCTTATGCTAATATACATAGCAAAATGTCTAGAAAGAACTCCAACCACAGAATGATAAAATCCTGTCTAGTAGTCAAGATCACAGCAGTAATGGAGTCAAAACAATATGTGACTGTAATAGTCGACATCTTTATACGGAGGGGGGGGGGGGGGTCCATACTACCCAAGAGTTAACTTAAGATTTTGCTCATTCAAGGAATCGTGGAGTTTAGGCTAACAGTACTGTGAAATTCACTGACCTTGTCCTTCTTACAAAGCTCAGGAGTTCGGCGTAAAAACTAAAAAGTTTTTTTTTATCTAGACGAGTAGGTATTGACGTATCGAAGGACCGTATCACATCTGACGTTGGAGTTTTCTATAAGAGTACTTGTTATTACTATTAAATTCAATGATAATCCTAATTCCATCCATTGTATGCCTTAGAGAGTGTATCCTTTTCAAATTATTTACACTACGCTCAAAAGTTTAACTCCTTGAAACAATCGTTGATCTACTTTCGTTTTATTCGTACTTGTCATACGCAAATTCAACCGAAAACTATGTCATTCTTTTCCACGTTGAATATTTCCGATTATAATCGATTCTTAAAAACATAATCGATTAATCGAAATCGAAGGGTATTAGCGATGATGTCGCCGATGTCGGCGATAATCGTTACAACACTACAACACGGAAAAGATATGGACTGACTGATCGTGCTCTGTAAATATGTATATAGTTTTTAGTTTTTACCTGTTACCGGTGTGCGGATATATTTCATACTCCAAGTGAGGTGCTCCTAACGAGGAGGGATCTACCATAACAGATAACAGATAACAGATAATGGCCGCATGCATTAACTAGGATGAAAAAAATATATGTGAAAGATTATCATTATATCCTTTTGTCATAAACATTTTATCTCAGTTAACGCATGCGGCCACATTGAATTCTTCCACAAAAGACGAAATTTCAAGCAATTTTCGCCATATTTTGTCAATAACGTCAAAATGACGTCACTTCATGACGTCATTATAGTTAAATGGCACTATGTTGGTGATATTTTTCTTTTCATTAAAAGCGGTGAACATTTGTGTATTTTCATGAGAGATATCAAGTATTCCCCATGAAAATTATTTTTTAAGAAAAATCGAGGGCCGATTTAGGGGTCTCAGATCGTGGCCCTACCCCTTTGAAAAATAAATACTTAATTTCATGGTATTTCATAGAGTCTAAATGGCAGGAAATGCCTTCAATAGCCTTCTAAATTTCAAAAATTTTCCGGGGGAGCATGCCCCCGGACCCCCCTAGAGGGCTCGCACCTTTGCCGCTCGCATCCTTCATAATGTTGAGTGCCTTCTACTTTCCCCTGATTCACCTCCTACTTCAAAACTTAATTGCGAACCCGTCGGGGTGAGCATATTGAAATAGTCCAAATTGCTGTAATTCGCATGTCCAGACTCCATGTGCGTGGCATGCTGGGAAAACTGTGTCTCGAGAATGTTTGTAAAATGAGTCTCGAGAATGTTCGCGCAGTGTTTACTTCCTCGGCGCCACTTTGCATGTGTACACTACACACACCTGTTCTATTATTTAGCGCTGTTCTATATTTAGCGCTGTACGATAAAGTGGTTTGCAGTGGCGGATTTAAGGGGGCTTTGGGGCTTACATGTACGATAAATGCACAAGTTTGCTGTGTATTGCACACCCATAACAAAACACAAATTTAAAAGACACTTATTCTCTATTTGAGCTGAATCAGGAAGTGGGACACACGTGATCTGATGTCGGAGGAATTTTTCATGCCCTATTTTGTCAGGAACCCCCTCCCTTGGATTTGGTTTATTTTCCAGTTTTTTTTTATTTTTTTTTCAAAATCATAGGCTGGATCGATCTCCCCGAATATTGGCTGAACCCTTGGATAACTTTTCCTCCCGTTTTCCTGAGAGAAATTTGAATTTATATTGACATTGAAGGAAAAAAAAAGGAATTAGCTAGCATTAAAAAATGTCAAAATTGATATGATAACAGGTTTTACTTTTTTCAGTAAATAATTCATCGTTTGCTGACACTACTTCTTATGCTTGAATCGCTTATAAATTCAGTTCAGATATGGTCCAGAAGCCACCATTTTGCTTCATTTTTTTCAAAAATTCTCCCCCCCCCCCCTTCCCCGAATCCCCATAAATGTGAGGGGGAAATCCCCCATACCCTCCCCTACTCGGGCCTTGCCAGTCATCCATTCAAAATAATGTATGGGCATTTAACGGCCCGCGCGGCCCCAGTCCCCCTGTCTAGATTGATTTGAGTACACATAATTTCTACTCTGGCTACGCGTTAGTCCGGATTATCAGGACTCTTAACATATTCATGTGTGAATACAACTGCTATGGGTTCGCACCCTAAGCTTTTTCGAAGGCTAAGCTTGTGAGAACCCTGGTCTGGCTCCCCAGTCTTTTTATGAACTTGTCTGATCTTTCGTTATTCTACATACATGCATTTTTTGTCTAGAAATGTTCCCATTACTTAATATCAAAATTCATATTACGTATGTATAATGACTTACTTTTGCTTACTTTGTTTTCAAGTTTTCTTGTCACATTGTTTACATCACATGATGCGTTTTATTTTTACCATGGACATGTTAGAGTTACCTTTCTTTGTCTCCCAATGTTCATAGTTTGCGTGTTAACTAGAGTTACCTTTCTTTGTCTCCCGATTCTTTTGATCATAATAAACTGGAGAATTTACATCGTAAAGTCTATCTCCTGCTGAAAAAAGCAGAAAACAACACTTAATACGAAACATAAGAAAAACCATCTAATTTTTTATGCAATCTTGTTCGCGTGTCTCTGTTTTGAAATGTTATATTGTTCGAAATCTTTTTCTTCTAGATCACAGGTGTGATGTATAGCTCGGTCACAAACCCTTTTCTCAGCACAAACCCTTACCCTATACAAGTCTGAATAGTAAAAACCCAAGGGATGACACTTCATATATAACAGGTATATTCCTCTTTTGTACACGTGACGATCGTGGCTACAACTTCTATTTGTATTCGACCGGTGTAACTTTTAGATGAATTTTCGATTTCAATTTGGATTTCTTTTATTCATTCGCTTTTAATACATACTTGTAGACTAAAGCACGGACAGGAACACGTTACGCCTCCTTACAATACCGTTGTCAGAAGCATTTAAAGTTCTGCACTTCAAAAAACCGTCCGTTGACATTATGCAACAGGTGAGGATATGAAGGAAACCATCCGTTGTCATGAAAATTATCGACAAAATTTCAGTAAAATCACAAATAAATCATTAGGTAACCGGTGATTTCTTTTAAAAAGCCAATGGGGGTAGTCACGCGCTTCAGTAATACATTATTACCATGAAATGAATAAAACTCCTTTTGTGTTATGAGGAGATCTAATTGGCGATGACCTACTGTCAGCAACGAAAACGAAAATTTGAACAGGAAAACTATCCTGTCTCTTAATTATTTGATTTTATATACCAATTTTATGTAGAAAATTATCGACAACATTATACAAACAATATATGTGAATGACCGTCTTTTACATTGTATATTTATTGTATACATGTACTTTGATTATTTGATAAAGAACGTCCGTTGTTATGACAAGACAAGAAGATATGGTCCGTTGTCATGACTCTTACTGAATGGGGAATTGAATCTTTATTTCGAATCTAAGGCTGAGCAATTAAATAAGCTTAGTTAATTCTTAAAGTATTCAGCTCTTTTTTTTTTTTTTTTTTTTTTGTAAAGCTGTAAAGCAGGATATCATATAATTTTCAGGTTACGCGAACATAGAACGTATAGAATAGATTCAAAATTGAAAATATGATTCATGAATTTGAAGAGGTGTAGGATGAGTTCATGAATTTATACATTAATCAATTAAACAATAATCGTTAAAGGGATTTTGAAGTCATATATAGCGCTAAAACAAAGACGTCAATTATCGGTCATTGAAGACATTTTGATAGCCTCAGCCTTTATCACGTAATTGTTCCGAACGTTCTTTACATGAAATTGCTCTTTGATCTAGCATTTTTGCATGCTTTTTTTCCAGAAACAATAAGATTCTTACCTACAGATTGGTTATTAGGCACCGTTTTATCGAAGGGACAAAATGGATATCAAATGCACAAAAATGAATATAAACGTACAAATTGATAAAATACTTGTAATAAATGGCCATTATAATTTTGCCCATAGTAGCTCCCTATAACTGCTATACACTTACTGGAGACCCCCCCCCCCCCAGCATCGTCGGAAACCCACGGCATCTTTTTCTCCGTTCTACTACGTAATCGTAGGGCAATAGGCTGTGGGTTTCCGATGCCCCCCCCCCCCCCCCCCGGCGAAAAAAAAAACTTTATTGTAGTCTATTTTCCTCGCCTACCATTAATGGTTTGGATTTTCTCTTTGAATTGCATTCAATAGAGATCTTCGATGGGGGTATGATATAGACCTTACATGTATATCTCAGGTGATGATGAAATTGTAGTTGATATGTTATTTACATTTGTGTGTGTCTGTATGTAAGTTCGTGTGTCTTTTTATGTCAGCGTCGATATCGGTGTCTTAGTCTGCCTGCGAGTGAATTCTTTTGTCCGCGTTTGTTAGCATGTGTGTCTGTCTGTGAGTGAGTGCATCTGTCTGTGTCTTTTGTGTGTGTGTCTGTCTATATGCATGCCTTCTGTCCGTTTGTTGTTGCGTATGTCTGTGTATACCCTGTTTCTGTCAGTCTGTCGTTTTGCGCATGTCTGGGTAAGTCTTTCAGGATGTTCCTTTCAGGATGTTCATGTCTGTGTTTTGATCAGTGTTTGTCTTTGAGTCTGTCTGTATGAATCTCTTTTTGTTCCTCCCTGTGTCTGTTTTTCTGTAAGTGCTTGACAATGTTTCTCTATCTGCTTGACTTGATGAGAGGTTTTTTGTCAAGGAAGAGATATTGGTCTAGTCTGATTTCTCGTCTGTCTTGCATGCTGTGATAAAATGTGGATTTACTGAAATCAAAGTCAATACATGTTTTTGTTTGTGTTTATGTGAGTACATCTATGTATGTCTGTCTATACGTCTGCCTATGCATATCTTTCTGTATGAGTGTGTCTGTTGATGACTGTGTTTGTCTGTATATATGTGTTTGTCTGAATATATGAACTTGTCTAAACCCCCATATATGTGTGAGTGTCTAACACCCCCTCCCCTCCCAGAAACCTCTTACATATTCTACAAAAGAAAGAATAGGAATAGGGTCAAGTGTCCGGGAAGAGTAATTATATCCTGCTCTGTTGAAGTTTTGTGATTTTTTTATTACAGCACACCATCTGTCTTCCGCCAGTCTGTAAACTTGTCAAAATGTCGAGTTCCTTCTGTAGAACCGATGATGAAAATCAAATTATAAAGTCAACTTTTCAAGAGTGATAAAGACTGTTGGTGGGTGAAGAGGAGACATGGGAGCAATATATATATATATGTAAGACCATTGGAGCACTTTCATGTATTTTCAATATTGGAAGCCAATGGAAGGTAAACGAAATGCGGACTTAAAAGGGGGAAAATTGTTATACAACATTTCTTCTCTTTGGGGAAAATCCATGCTAATATGAGGAAAGTCTTATATATAGCGGAATATCTCCAAGGGGAAGAAACCTCTTATATAGCAAAATTTCCTATGAGAAAACTACTGCATTACACCGGTTTATAATACACTTATAAAGGAAGATACTGTATACTGTCAAATTTTCGCCGCCATTTTTATTTTGCCCTTTTCACCCATAGCCCAGAAGATGAATTTAAGACGGGACGAATAAAATTTAACGTTAAGGATATCTTAACAAAACGGATGATTCGGCGAATTCAATTCTGGGCAAATCAGTCTCCATTCTAAATTGGTTCAAAATTAAATTGTGCGTATTGATTGATGAATTTTAATGATTAGTACCGGTATCATAGTATCATTCCATCCATTAAAATATCAAAGCAGACAACGGTCATCTGACAACGGACAGAATTCTCGCTACATGGATTGACAACAGTTGTCCAAAATTGAATTCGTCAGCATGACACTACCAGAGGAGCATTATATAGACTTGATATTTATTATTAGTATATTTCTTGAAAAAGATAACCAGAATATTCAAAGATTTCAAGAAAAAGGAAGAATAACACATGTGCAGGACGTGGTGATCAAAGGACGCCAACTCGATCTCCTCTTTTCAAACTGTATATCAGTACCAGAAAAGCATATAAACCAATAGCTTAGTGTTATGACTACCCCCCATTGAATTTTCGAGTGTATTACCTCTAAAATTTCAACGTTTATTACAAAATCATACTTTCCACACATGCTCATTGTCACGACAACGGATGGTTTCCTTCATATCCTCACCTGTGGCATAATGTCAACGGACGGTTTTAAGTGCAGAACTTTAAATACCTCTGACAACGGTACTGTAAGGCGACGTAACGTGTTCCTGCAAGTGTAAAAGGGCTGTGCTAAGGAAGGGATTTGTGACAAAGCTATGCTAAGCTCGCCCATGTGTTCTAAAGCGATAACGTTATTTAAAACAAAATACGTATGTCTCATTGACGCGCAAGGGAAATTATTTAATCAAATATATTTTAATTTATAATTCAGATCTGTCTACTGGGTATTTATTGAGTAACCAATCAGTTTAAAATTCTCTTAAAAGTCCCTATATGTATTCCGATAACCTTGGTAAAAGAAGGGAGGGGATCTCCAACCAGACCCTGTTGTAGCACCAAGAGCAAAACACCAAAACACCCGATGCGAAAACACGAAGACGAGTACAGCAAGAGATGAAAAAGAGACATACGACATATAAACATCAAACACAAAGACAGCAAAAAGACACATAAACCAACGAGACCAATGGGTAATCGGTGCCGACTTTGGACGGCCATTTGCCACACAAGTAGCAAATGGTGTGGTTAACCCGGATTACGTGGGTACAATTAACCCTCTCACTTTTCCGAGTACCCAGAGTTCTCGAAGAACGAACCATTGTGGTGTAAAACAACCTCCTCACCACAACCGTCAGATGACCACAGATGAGTATGTAAATGGATATAAAAAGAGTGCCTACGTAATACAGTCCGTGCTTTGCCTGCTGTAGCGAGCTCGTGTATGTTATCAGTTCTATCTGGCATTTCTCTGAATCTATTATCAGCGCTCAGAGCAACTTATAACATTTCAAAATATTGTGAAACTGAAATGAGCACCAGACTCTACTTTCCACAAAGTCTCAAAGTTAGTATGTGAAAGCGGAAACCTTCTTGAAAGTTGGTCTAAAATGTTCTTGGTAATTTGTATTTCTACAGTAAAAACATTTGTACATGCTCTAGCATATCGGATGAGTTGAGATACGTGACTACCATATGACGATAGTCTAGGAATGTTCAACGTCTTCAAATTCAATAGCATCATTTAAGATCTGATAAATTTACAGCATGGACCAGACATGCAGGTTTCGGATAATAAACCCTCGTCAGTGATCCTCAGTCTAAACAATGTAAAATGGTCAAAAGGTATGAAAATGATCATGTCCAAAATGTACCAAAAAGACGTAGCAGAATGGGTGGCTTGACAACATCATTGTCAAGCCAGGAAAATTTTCTATGTTGAATCCAAAATCATTTCTTATGTCACCTGCTTGTGGGGATTTTCAATGTTGTCCAAGAAGAACAAGGCATTGTACATTGCGCTTGTCCATGATTTGTATGATTTGTGATCTGCTTCGGAAAAGAAACCCTTTGATTCACATTTACAATTATGCGTTTTCTCCTCTCTATCTAAACACATATTGTAGATGATAGTTGATATGTTGATAGTTTTCAAACGATAATGATGATGTTGGCTGCTTTACCTGCAGGTGTAAAGACAATATTTTCATGTAAACTACTTCATTTATATTTGAAATTTCTTTCAGATTTGTAAGATGGATTTCTAAAGATATGATCGAGTGGTTTTTATGAACGTTATCTATATAATCAGTTATATCAAAATTAAATCAGGTTTTCCAGTCATTTAGGTCTATCTTAGTTGGAATTCGTATCACTTCTAAAGGTCCTTATTTGAGAAGACTGAAAAGTCAAATTAACAATATGATTAGCCGCAGTTCTATGTTTTCCTTACACAGAAAACAAAATCATCTAAATTACCGTTTCCGTTTCTGCGGCTACAATATGACCAGCTGGTTCGTATAGATAATCAGAAGTTGCATATTCTCAAGAAACAGAACATGATTAAAGTATTTTAGACTATGATGTAACTTTATTTAAGAGAAGAACGAAATTTCGAAGATGTCTCTTATAATTATAAATACTAGGAGGTTCAAGGTTATCAGAGGTTCAGAGGTATGACACTTTGGACGTGTTTGTTTATAAACGGAATTTTGACAAATTGTCTTTTAGGGGAGGTGTTTTTATAAAAGGAAAAAGTGTCAATTATAAAGTCTGAAACAGTCATTGTTTCTTAAGAATGCAGCTTGTGCTTCTCAGCTGAATTATAGATTATGTAACAGTTCGTGGTACGAAGAGCTCTAGATATTTTTCGAAGAATTATATCACTTCTTTTCCTGTGGGACCTGTACCTCCGATTACTGTTAGGGAGGATTGAAAACACATTGCTAATACAATATTGATGATTGATAAACAAATTAAGAAGGATTATAAGTGGGTAAATTTTAATCCAAACTGTAAAAAATAATCACTTGGGGTCTTTTTCTATTACCGGGATATGATCCTATAGTCATCAAAAGAATATTATGCATAGTGTTTGCCTATCTTTTCCATTTAGTATCTGCGTCTTTTTTAGTACTGCACACTTACAACTGAAAACTGTGACAACGGCCATTATTACACTGTACATGCTTTATTTAAATGTAACAACGTCATGGCAATATGTACAATACGTTTGTTGAATTTTTGGGCTTTATATGAACATGAAATTAAGTGAATTAAGAAATTAAGTAAATTGTAATTATAAAAAATGTATGCAAATATAAAACAAAAATATGTATACAATACAAAGTCATAATAATACAATATACAATCACACAATTCAAGGAAAGCTGAACTACAATGCACGATAGAAATACCCAGGTAACATAAAACATTTTCTAAGGGTTTCAAACAGGTTCTGTTGAAACATTTCAAGCAAAACGTTCCAAGGACATTTTAAAACACTGTGCAGTAGTACAGAAATGTTTTAAAAACGTTTTAACAACATTTAAGAGTGCTGAAAATAAAACGAAATGTTTCCAAAAATGTTTATTGATGTTTCTGTGACCATACAAAATCACGTTTCTATAACATTTACTGAAATATTTTTAACATAATTTTAAAACATGCTTATGTTAACTGGGTATATGATGCAAGAAAAATCATCGCAGTGTTTGACACTCTCCATCGGCGCATATAGTAGATCACAATTATGATTATAATTATATTCAATACTTCTGATAGCAACTGATCCACTTTCCCCTAATTAATGTCTGTCGACTTTTTGAATGTGTGTATTTTCGATTGTGGGAAAAAACGAGTTCGCAATAGGTGGTGTGGTTGAGGTAAATATAAGGTACGAGGGCTGATTGATATGTTTTGAGCCTCGCGGTTTTCTTGGATACAGAAGGTATTCTGCCGATAGATTATCTCCAAAAAGGAGGACAAACAATCAATGGCACATACTATGCTTCTTTTTTGACACAGTTGCGGTAAAATCTAGTTGAAGGTGTGTTGTTCCATCAGGACAATGCTCCTATTCACAAGTCTGTCTCTGCCATGGCTTCCATTCATGATTGTGGCTTAAATTTGATTAAGCATCCGCCTTATTCACATGATTTTGCTCCATCAGACCTTCATGAAAGCAGCTATTTCTGGCACCCACTTTCAGTCCGATGATGACGTCATACTTGCAAAGGATGGTTTTCTCACCATTCAAGATAAGGAGTTCTTTAAAGTGGTGTTGAGGGCCTTAACACTGAAGGGGATTATGTAGAAAAAGAGTGCAAAATGTCTGATAAAATTCAATACAAGGCTCTCAATAAATCAATCAGCCCTCGTAGCATGTAAACAAAGGGGTACTTTAATGTAGATATCTGATAAATCTTTTAAAAATAACTAAGTAATAGTATCTCAGGATCAAGAGGGGGGTTCAGTATAGAGACAGAAGCCTGACTTTGAGGAGGGTGCTTAGATATATGATTTTTATCGAAAGATTAGTAAAATTTGTACAGTGAATGGTGCATATATACGGACCTATATCAATACAATATACTAGTATATCAAATACAGATCATTCAACACAGAAACAATATTTTCTTCATATGTTTGGGCGACACAGGACGTTCAATGTGTTCAAGGGGCTAATCTAAGAGACAGAAAGAAAATATTTTGAAGATTTTTAGGTAGTTATTCATGTATTCTCTAGTGGGATATAAATGGATACTATAAAGAGTATCGAATGTTTCTCAGAATTATAGAATTGGCAGTCCCTCTCGCCTTCACCACTGGATCCGCCACTGATTCAGTATCATGACACATCATTGGGAGCCAGAAACGTAACGAACAGGGTCATTAGAACAATGTAGAGCAGGACCTTCATATCCAAAGGAACAGTCATGGACTCCATCGTAGCTAGGTGGTGGCGAATCAGAATCATACCCTCCCTTTGTGCTTGTTATGATATTGTCTTGATTTCTAGCTGGTACATTGACCACGTCCAAGTAGCCGTCTGCGGAACCGGAATCATTGTAACTGTTCCCATTCCTTCGTTTGACGACGATGCAGATGACAACGACGAGCACAATGAGTACAACACCTAAAATAACACCTAGAACCAGACCGACCAGATTAATGGAGTCGGTTTTGCCCTCTTCTGCGGGTTTATTCGGGCTTTTATTCTCCGACACGCCAGATGCACAGTTTTCTGTAAGAAAAAATAATTCCATCATATTTGTTTGATTTCTTTCTCATTACACAATGCGCAGAGTAAAGCAAATTTTTCATATTCTAATCATTCACACATAAATGATTAGTGTTAATAATAATGATGAATATCAAATTCTATTACAACATTTTTGAAAATCAAATACTAGAATTAGATAAAATACTAGAATATTTTGGACTGAATATTTTCCAAATTATCTTTATGGAATATTGCACGTGATTTCGTCTCGATAACGGTATATTTAGTCGCGACTTTGTACCTTTTAGACATCTCCCAAATGGGCAATGTATCTTGTCAGTGCAGAATGGATTGTCAAAAAAGGTTTCAGTCATTGTCTCCTCGCACCAAGAGCATCCTGCCACGCCAAAACAGCTCCTTAAAAAATAGATACACGCTAGCCTATGTATCCTCACATGAGCACTTAATTTCCAAGATGAAATAGCTGTTATATTGTAAGATGCAAGTGTTCCAATTCTTTACCTTCTTGTAAAAACATCAAACCATTTTCTAATGTACCAGACACGTGTTTCGGATAGTAAATCCTCATCTGTGTTACTAAATGATTTTTAGACACAGACAAATGTATTTTAGCAGCGCCCTCTAGTTTGATTTTTTTAATTTTGTGTATAAAGAGTGTTTCCTGTAGCACCTCGTCTCACTCTCATATCGGGAGTCCGCTTCTTTTCATGTGGTGGAGGTTTTTGTTTGTTTGCTTTGGTTTCTGTTTTATTCTGATTTTGTATGCCTTCGGTTTCTGATTTTTGAATTATCGATTTTGTGCTGTATACCATGTATACAGGGATATGGTCATTATCCATATTTGTCATAGTTAGATAAAGTCTATGACCAAAAATAGCATTGGTGCTAGGATGTTAATCTCCTTAAATTTCAATCATATTTTTATAATTGATATAAGGGAAAACCATTTGGTTTGTCCCTTCGTATTTTAAAGTAGCCGAAAGATAAAATATTTCCCTTGCATACCTTATTATATAGGAAAACATGATTTATTGTTTCAAGTTCTTCAAAGTCGAACAATTCTATACATTTATCAGATTGACTTTGGACATTGGACACAGACGCACAGATGTTAGTCGATTTGAAAATTTCAGAACCTAGAAATGTCCTTTCCTATGAACTTTTTTTGATGATTCTTATCTATGGGATAGTACTGAACGATTTTAGCTTGGTTGCCACTCTGGCAACCTTGGGCAACTCTTTTTATCGCCGGAAATTCAAAATGGCCGCCAAATGCCTTCCACCAAAAGATGAAAATAAATTCTGTCTTTAAATATTAAGTGTAGCACATCAAAGCAGGGCTTTTGAGGATCAACAAACCCATTTCCGATGTCATTTTTACAATTTGATTTCATTCAGGACTAAAAATTCAAGATGGCCGCCAAATTTCAACCTCATTATGGTACAATGTGAATATTTCAATAAAACGTTCGTGTAACACATCTTATTTGTAGTTGCAATGGTCCTAGAATACATTTTTTTTTGCTGTTTTGGTTGTTTTTAGTTAACACATGCTTCTGGGATAACTCTGCTTATCATGGGAAATTCAAAATGGCCACCAAGTAGTCTCCTACTACTGTGTAAAATGTAATAATTACTGGACATATCAAGTGTAGCACATCTAATCAGGGCTTTTAAGGACCAATTCCATATCTGGTGTCATTTTGCTAATAAGTTCATTAAAGGCTTAACATAATATGACTCCTCACTTCAATATTCCCATTTCGTTACGAATTACTGTGGTGCATCTTATCACTGATGAGTGTTTATTACCCGAAACGTGCATGTCTGGTCCATGCTATAAATTCATCTGCTCTAAAATGATGCTTATGAATTTGAAGACGTTCAACATTATTTGTGATCCTAAAGGTGGTATAATCCACGTGTAGTTTCCTTTTGTCGACATGATCTTACACATGCACTTTTTACATAGATTGCACATTCCCAAACCGTAAAAGAGAAGAATCTTTTTTTATCATAAAGATAAAAATAAATTGCAAATATTGTATATTTTAAGAAAGGGGGATAAGAGTCGACCTGAAGCAAGAATCTACATAATAGGGGTTATGAATTGTCAAAATATTATGTCAAATACTTAAGTGATTGTCCTATCTGAAAGTCTGCAAAAGGAATTCAAAGGAGCAAAGTTCTTTCAGGATTTCTGCATGATCTGTATTCTTGACATAGATCACTTTCCCTGTCACTGTTTATTTTGACTTATGCTCCTGTTCTGTTCTAGATTCATTTCAAAGCTTGTCACACTGACTACGTCTTACTCTTAAACCAAATACTCTGTGTTGTAAGAAAACAATTAGAATGAAAACCTGTTTTAGATATATGATATAGAAACAACCTTCAAACGGTACGGAACACTGATATCCAATACAATTGCCAAACCATACGTAGTACCGTATTTCGTCTTATCACAGGTGAAGATTCCTTAAATTCAATTTTGAATCACTGTAGAGAAAAACGGATGAAATCTCCAACTAGAAGCTAAAATTATCCTAAGATGTAAAGATAGCAGATGAAATTTTGAAAGGCCTGCTCATTAAAAAACTTAACATGCCTTATGAAAAGAAAGGAGAGTGCTAACCCTGTTACTATTGGTCAGCCTTCTTTTACATAGAAGAATACATTCTATGCACAAGACATGCATGATTCGGACAATGAAGCTCATTAGTGGTACTTCCAGCCAAAATGATTCATTTGCGGGTGCGGCTAGCCAACACGGGATGCTTACTCCTCCCGGATACCTGGTCCCACCTCTAGCTTGCTAGGGGTCCGTCGATATTTCATTTTGTGCTCTATTGTGAGTGCTGTTGAGATTAGATATCGTCAGGATCTTCTTTAACTCATTTGTGTCACACTTATGAACCTTGCCGTGTGGAGCTCGTAGAAAAGTTCCCCGCGAGGGGTTTGACAGTGTTTTGAATGTACTTCCCTGACATTGTCGCAATAGCACTTTCAATATGGACATAGCGTCAGACAGTGCATGAATTTTCCATGCTTCATAAACATTGCCGGCGGGTGCGGCTAGCCAACAGGGGATGCTTACTCCTCCCGGGCACCTGGTCCCACCTCTAGCTTGCTAGGGGTCCGTCGTTGTTTCATTTTGTGCTCTATTGTGAGTGCTGTTGAGATTATCGTCAGGATCTTCTTTAACTCAAAGAAGCATATATATAATTAATGTTGTTTTGCAAAATTCTTACTAAGTTCAATTCTAAGCATAAATAGCTACGATAGAGATACAAGGTTCAGAATTTCATTGTAAAATGGTACATGTCATCATTAACGTTATACATAAATATAGTAGATAGCTCAGCTCAACATAAATTACACCGAGGGACTGTGGTAAAGAAAACATCAAACACTTTCTATTGCATTCTTGCCGATTGTATAAAAAGACATACAGGTCAAGCAAAGAAATTGCCATGATGGTCAAAGAGCCAAGATAGCCAAGTTACCTCGAGTTTACTTGCTTACTCTAGAATCCCCTGCGTCAAACAAACTGGTCTTATATCAACATGATCAATAGGGAAACTTTATTTTTGTCATTTGAGTACCATTTTAATTAAACAAATGACAAATTTATCTTTTCATTACATTTTGACGAATCCTAGTCTGTTTTAAAGCTTAAACCATCCAATCTTATATGTCACTCTTACTCATTTTTCATTACATAGTAAGTCTTCTGAAATAAGAGCTTGTGCTATTTCTTTTTACATTTTACTTAGTGGTAGGGGACTATTTGGCGGCTATTTTGAATATCCCCCGATGAAAAAAGTTGTCCTACAAGAATGTGTGAACTGGAAACAACCAAAAAGCAAATTAAATGTATTCAAGGATCATTGTAACTACAAATAAGATGTGTAACAAGACTTTGTAATTGAAATCTACTCATTGTACCACAATGAGGTTGGAATTTGGCGGCCATCTTGAATTTCTAGCCTAGAATAAGCCCATAATGTCAAGATGACATTGGAAATGAATTTGTTGACCTTCAAAACCCCTGATTTGATGTGCCACACTTAATACTTAAAGAAAGAATTATATTACACCTATTGGTGGAAGGCATTTGGCGGCCATTTTGAATTTCCCCCAATTAGCAGAGTTGTCCCAGAAACATATGTCAACTGAAAACAACCAAAACAGCAAATAAATGTATTCTAGGACCATTGCAAGTACAAATAAGATGTGTTACACAAACGTTTTATTGAAATATTCTCCATGTACCATAATAAGATTAATATTTGGCGGCCATCTTGAATTTTTAGTCCTGAATGAACTCAAATTGTAAAAATGACCTCGGAAATGGGTTTGTTGACCCTAAAAACCCCTAATTTGATGTGCCACACTTAATATTCAAAGAAAGAATTTATTTTCATCTATTGGTGGAAGGCATTTGGCGGCCATTTTGAATTTCCGGCAATAAAAAGAGTTGCCCAAGGTTGCCAGAGTGGCAACCAAGCTAGAATCGTTCAGTACTATCCCATAGATAAGAATCATCAAAAAAAGTTCATAGGAAAGGACATTTCTAGGTCGGCCATATGTTATATAAGGCTGTCAAATCGACTATGTAGCAAATATCATTATTTTCTAACAAAACCATACGTTACATAATTACTACTGTCCTGTTCACTAAATCCAGAGCACCCTGTTTGGGTGATTTATTCTGTCGTCTGAAGAATTTTGCTATAAATTATTGATTCTACGGGAAATTCCCATGTTAATTTCAAGCCGCTACCATATTGTTCTCCGTGTCAACAATAGTAAACAGTGACGTCAAAGCCTTCGACGTCACAGATTTTCAGCGATTTTACTATAGAAAATCCCCGTAGACTTTTTATTTTCCTTCCTATTTCTAACTTAGCTGACGCAGAGACAAAACAATGGTATTTTCTGTTACGACTAAAGGAGTACTATAAAATTGATATCTTTTTAGAAGATGGCATTATCATATTTTAGAGAAAACCGGGAAAACAGTGTGCTCTGGAATGAGTGAACAGGACTCAAGAAATGAATCTTATATTTTTTCTGTTGATGCAGGTATCACCCGAAAAATTGGACAGAAAACTGCATCAATGCGCGTAGCGCGTTGATGCAAATGTTTTCTGTTCAATTTTTCGGGTGATACCTGCATCAACAGAAAAAATATAAAATTCATTTCTTATCATTTAATTGTGGAAAACAGACTGTTTTCTTGGATCTAAAAACAATCAATCACTGAACTATATGTCGTAAGTCGGAAGGTTTCGCAGTGATACGTCTGCCAAAACAAGTTATGGCAGCCGCCATGATTCAAACAGCGAACGATCGTCCCTCTATATCTTTGGAATAAGGACCAGTTTGAGCAAATTCTACATGCACTTTTAACTTTTGAGTAAGTAGAAAAGAAATGGTACCCTTGAAATGATAAGCAAACATCAACAAATTGTATTTCCAGCAACGAGTTCATTCGTGTTTGAGGGAACCCCCAGGTCTAAAAATAGTGCTATAAATAGACTTCCGTGAAAAATTGTGTTGATCGATGTATCAACAAAATTTCTCAGCCAATCAGAATCTTCGTTTCTTGAAAATGACAATGGAAATTAAATGATAGTAGTATACCAATCCGAGTTACGACACATATGATTCGAAATTTTTGAAGTACCTCGGTAATGATACGATACCTTTTCGACATTTTTTGCGGACAGTCAAATGAGAAACAATTTTGCAGTTTGTCTGTCTTTGTTGTTTCGTTCGGACTAACAGACAGAAGTGGCTGTGGACGGGCACTGCAGGGTGGACTACGGGCTCTAAAATATGATTAAAGTTTTGAAGCTATTAATATATACATATAAACCATAATATTGTAACTAATTAAAAATCATCATAAAAATAACAGGTACATCATATTATCTTTATCGTTCTTCCTGTTTTAAACAGTATTTTCTGATCATTTGGATGTATGAGAACGGATGAATTACGTTTGAACGTATTTGTTGGTACACACGTTGAAGTCTACGTCCCTATAGCACAAACAATTTTGTTAGAAAATAACAAAAATAAAAAAAATTGTTAGAAAAAATCACGACAATTACGTTTGAACGTATTTGTTGGTACACACGTTGAAGTCTACGTCCCTATAGCACAGACAGTCACAATTATCTGAACCACACTTATTTACTGACGGTGATTTCTTGTAATCCTGGAAATGGAAGAGCAAATTACGTAAAATCAAATAAAATCATGACATGTTCAGTTAAGTACAGGTCCACGTAAGGATCAGGCAGTTGAAAAACATTAAAATTTTTGCAAAACTTTCTCTTGAAATGTGTTTTGATCAGTCTCCATATGAATGTTCTGAAGGAATTTTCCTGATACTTGGATGGTGAAGAAAATTATAGGGGTAGCAAATTTGGTGGAATTATAAAGAGAAAAATTTCCCGCCATTTTTCCCTTCATAATCCTTTATAAATTATGAGGTGAATATCTCGCTTCACCATCGCTACCTTGAGAAATGAAAATCATATGTTTGATTTGTACCGCATATATGTCTCAAAACAGAAATAAAAAGTTTTGCAAAAAAGTTTAATGTATCACCCCTGCCAGATTCTTTCGTGGACCTAATTACTTAAATCTTTAAAAAAAGAAAAGAAAAACACAAAACATCCCCATGCAGGAGATCTGCATTGCTATACCAACTGAGAGCATTCAGCAGAATGTGTTTCTCGATTGACTGAACATCAGCTCGCTTCAGCCAGCAGAGCAAGAACTGTATCTTTAGGTAACCGGAAAAGCGAAAGGGTTGTGCACACATAATCCGGATAACAACACATTTGCTGCTAACGTGGCAGATGACCGTCCTACGTCGGCACCGATAGCCCATTGCTCCCGTTAGTTTATTTGTAGTCTCTTGTGTTTCATGTTTCTATGTTGCATGTTGTACTCCAATGCTATTTTGAACATAGATTTTATTTGGATATGCTACTGAATCGACCCTACAGGAAATTCGGAGCCGCGCATTTTCTGTTAAGCAAATATACAGAATTAAAGAAGAGGGCGCTACTAACGTGAATTTTGGTGGCTCCACTGGAAGCATCACTGATGAGAATTTAACATTCGAAACAGGTGTCTGGTGCAGAAAAATTGGTTTGAAATTTTCTTCAAGAAGGTATAGAGTTGGAACACTTCCGTATTATTACGTTTCGTGTTTAGCTTGCTTACTCTGTGTTTTCGCATTAGATTTTTCATTGTTTTGTTGTGGTTTTGCCGCAACTGAGTCTGGTTGGGGATCCCCTCCTTTCTTTTATATTTACATTACGAGTAGATTGCCCATGTTAGACCTTGTTAAAACAAAGGAGGGGATCTCCAACAACACCACAACACCCACAGCAAAACCCCAAAACACCCAATGCAAAAACACAAAGCAGACAAGCACAAAAAAAGACGCACAAGGGACAAGGAACGTCAACGCACAACACAGAAACATCAAACACAAAGGACTACACATAAACCAACGAGACCCATTAGGCAACTAGAATTATTTTCCGATAACTTCGGTTGCTATTGTGACGTCACGTTCAAGATTTGCATATAGGAAGAATTTACCAACGTTGAAATACATTTGACGCTAGAACAGGCAAAATGTGCGAAGTGCAAGCAAATAGAAATGACCGATATTTAGCATAAATGTAAATGTAAATAGTGACTGTCTTACTTTTGGTGTTCATGGATGTATAATTCTGGTTGGACACGTGCAAATTTTCCGGGAATCGCTTTGCTATTCACGGAATTTGCAAGAGACCAACCAGAATTATACAACCATGAATAAGAAAAGTAAGACAGTCATTTCTTAAATATGCCAACAGTTTTTGATTTTTTTGTGTGTGTGTTATCCAGGCCCCCTAGTTCACATTACTGTCTGGTTTGTGATGTCATCTCAGTGAGAATGCATTTTGATTATAAATGCGCCATCTGTACGTTTCGGGATACCTCATCCGCGTACGTGGGAGTGTTGTGCGCACGTGACGAAGATAACAAGCCAATCGCTCTTAAAAAGCGGATTGCTCACATTCGTGATCTATGTTTTGGAGTACCTCCTTTGTTTACTTATTGGACTATTCAGTGATAGTATCCCCTTGTCCCTGCTGTTGTTGAAGTCTTATGTTCGTTAGGGTAGTCTTGGTGATAATGTCTTTTATTTATTCCCGGGATTCTGAGGAAATCTATACATGCATCAGTATTGAACGAACAAAAAATGTAAAAATATGGTTTTGGTGTTTTCATTTTAAAGAAGATTTATTATCTATTGATAAGATTTCAAAAGCCTCAATACAGTCGCCATAACTGGACCATCCGCACATAAATGATTTCAATAGACAGCTTGCTAACCACACCGGCAATTTTAAAAAAATAACATGAGATGAGTAGATCAATCAGGAGATTAACAACAACAACACAAACAAAGCTAAGTCAAAATAAAACATGAAGTACAACACATAAAATAAGAGATACAAATGTGCACCCGGGGTCTGCTATTATAACAACAAATGGATTGGTTATCCGGATTACATGCGCATATCAAATAGCTTACCGAACAACAAGCAGACGATGACGTAGATTTCCTTTTCAGAATGACAGAGATTACGCTGTCTGGGACAGGTCTGATCTCATACCCAGCTTCATCCATTCTATCAAGACCAGCTGAATTCTGTAGTGTGTACGTTATCTGCAAACCAAGTATACTTATGCTAAAATAGCACCCATGATAAACCGCTAACATACTTATTTTTTCGTGCGTAAATGAGATTGTCTTCAAAAATATAGCATCTACATATAGCTTATCGTTTTCATAGTGTTAAAATGTCTCTTTTCTGTAATAATTTCATTGCACCATACCGTTATGTACATTTCAACAAGTAATGTCTCATCAGTGGGGGAGGGGGGGGGGGGGGCGGACAGGGGGTACCTCTCTCCCCCTTCCATCCCTTACCTCCCCCTCTCGCCCCCTCCTCCCTCCCCCTCCTTTTCACCCTTTCCTTACCTCCCCCTTCCGCCCCCTTCCTCCCTCCTCCCATCCCCTTTCCTCCCCTCTCCCCTTTCCTGGCCTCCTCCCTCCCTCTTCTCCCCCTCCCGCCCCCTTCCCCAACTCCTATTCACCCTGTCCACCCCCTTATCAGTAATGCCCGAAGCCGAAATAGAGAAAATGCAAATATTGAATATATGAAGAGCGAAATGCTTAATTTTGTGCTCTATTGTGAGTGCTGTTGAGATTATCGTCAGGATCTTCTTTAACTCATTTGTGTCACACTTATGCCCTTTGCCGTGTGGAGCTCGTAAAAAAGTTCCCCGCGAGGGGTTTGACAGTAAGTGTTTTGAATATATTTCCCTGACATTGTCGCCATGGTACTTTCTATATAGACATAACGTCAGACAGTGCATGAATTTTATATATTTTCATTTCCATGCTTAGACATCGACGGCGGGTGCGACAAGCCAAAGGGGATGCTTACTCCTCCCGGGCACCTGGTCCCACCTCTAGCTTGCTAGGGGTCCGTCGATGTTTAATTTTGTGCTCTATTGTGTGTGCTGTTGAGATTATCGTCAGGATTTTCTTTAACTCATTTGTGTCACACTTATGCCCTTTGCCGTGTGGAGCTCGTAAAAAAGATCCCCGCGAGGGGTTTGACAGTAAGTGTTTTGGATATATTTCCCTGACATTGTCGCCGTGGTACTTTCTATATAGACATAACGTCAGACAGTGCATGAATTTTATATATTTTCATTTCCATGCTTAGACATCGACGGCGGGCGCGGCTAGCCAACAGGAGATGCTTACTCCTCCCGGGCACCTAGTCCAACCTCTAGCTTGCTAGGGGTCCGTCGATGTTTAATTTTGTGCTCTATTGTGAGTGCTGTTGAGATTATCGTCAGGATCTTCTTTAACTCAACATGAGCTTAATCTAATGTCACAAAGCAAGCTTAAAGGACAAAGTTATGTATTAGAGTGATACCAAATAGATTAAATAATGTTCAGATTTATAGTTATTTTTTCAAATATCACATATTTTTTCGACAATGAAGACTGGAATTACAGAGAAATAGTTAAAGTACCTACCCTGTAGGTAAATTGGTCCTTGCGGTATTCCGTATCAAGGCATGGTTCACGATACATGATACCTTGTGAAATAAGGTCCCGTGCTATAGTACCTTCCTATTGTAATAAAAAATACAATATAATTCGTGTATATGTCTTACATCAACTTATTTTTGCATATTTTTTTTTCAAAATGAAGAAAGTAATTCGATAACATCAATGGAGCACCTCTGAGTTTTACGCTGATAACGGAAAAAGACCACATTGCACCCATTTTCCAATATGTGAAAACGTCTACCTTAAACTCGTGTATATCTCTATAATCTAGGTTATAATTTCCTCCTCCCTCTGCATTGACAAAGTATTCACAGCCAGTTGCGCCTCACATGAAATTCATGTGAAATGAGCATCATGAAAATTTCACACGAAAGTTCATGTGAAATTGATATAAAACTTCATATAAGACTTATGTTTAAATAATTTCACATGAATTTCCCATAAATTTACTTCACATGAAATTCAGATGATTTTTTTCTTTGTGACCTTCATGCGAAATTGAATTCACATAAAATTTATATCAGAAACTTAACATGAATTTCATGTTTAAAATTTCATGTAAATTTCATGTTCTTGTTCGTTTCACATAAATTTCATGTGAACTTTTATTTAAAATTCATGTAAATTTCACATGAGGCACAAATGGCTGTGTATATTGATTTATATATAAATGGTTTTGGGATAGGGGATGTTGTGTAAACATACCTTATTTCCAATATGGAAAAGATTATCTAAGCCAGGATCTGATCCTGTTACCACAAAGTCTGGATGCATTACTATAAAACCACTGTCATCTATTACAATACAACTGTAAATAGATAAAAAAAAATAACTTGATATCTAATAATTTGATATCTAAATATGACGCTTGGTTAATGCTTTCAATGCTTTCTTTCACCTCTGCTTAACATGGATATATTGTGCTAAGGTAATCAGAAAATAATTGGATTATTCATTGAGAGCACGTCGTCAACATTCTTATATGTATGCTAATTTTCAATACAGAGCAAGGACTGAACAACTCCTGCTTCATTTAAGTACATGAATAGAAACTTATCAACAAGACATGGAGCACAGTTTGTTCACATGGGAATACCCATAATTTGCTGAAAGCCATTCCTCCAAACACTGCATATATTTTATCGATCAGAAAAGTCATCATTCTTTAAAATTCCCTCCTGTTCTATGTATTTATCATAGGAATCATAATATTCTCTCACAAAATAATGTTTTGTAACCATTAGAATGTACTTGTATCTGCGATACCTATTTTTGCTGGTAAATGCATTTTAAAGAGTTGAGGAAATTCTTTCTTTCAACTTGAATGAAAAGAAAGATCAAAGTTAAACTGTCAAAAACAATATCCACATAGTTATTTTCACAATGTTCGGTCATGTTACATTGTCTAGATTGAGGATCACCGACGAGGTTTAAGTACCGGACACGTGCATGTCTGGCCATGCTGCAAATTTATCTGTTCTTAAATTATGCTATTGGATTTAAAAATGCATAACATTCTTTACTGTAGATAAGGACTTTGCTTTGAATGAAGTCTGTGTTGGGCTTATAATAATCTCCCCTTTTTATTTTTTGTCATTCATACTTATGTTTCAATGCTGCGTCTGTTTTAATTGTCTGTATGTTGGATCATTCAGTATGAGTGTCTTTTTGCTTCCCGTCTTCCTCTGTTGTTTGTTTATGTGGTTATTTTCGTGCTTTCTGTTGTTTGTTGCATTCCCGTATATTGTAAATGTACTTGTTCCGACATGATCCTTGCAGAAAAGTGTTATAAGAGAGCATCTAGAAATTCCCCATACTCTATTACCATAGGGACTGGTAAATGATGTAGGATTTTGAATTTCAAACTGTTCATTAATTTTCATCCAGTTGTAAATTTTGTATATACAATTAAAAAACCCAGACAAACAAAAACGCAGAATTTATTAATTAAAAAAAATGTCCTTTCAACCTGTATGATTGAGTTTGGCCGCAAATTGGATATATTTCCTGGATAAGTTGGTTAAAGTAGTTTACTGTTAAATCTGTTCCCATGACTCCGACAACCACATCGTCTGGAGAGTGTTGTCCATTTAACCTTCAAAACAAAACAAAATTCTTTCTAAGAAAAACATAGTGTCCTGCTCTGCTGCTAGAGCGCAGCTTTCCAGCAAACATGGCTATATGGATCCCATATTGGGATTTTAAGCCCATTTGGGAAAAGAAGGGAGGGGATCTCCAACCTGACCCTGTTGCAGCACCGAAAGCAAAACACCAAAACACCCGATGCGAAAACACAAAGTCAAGCATAATAAGAGACGAAAAAGAGACATACGACATATTAACATCAAACGCAAAAGACAACCAACGAGACCAATGGGCAACCGGTGCCGACTTTGGACGGCCATTTGCCACACAAGTTGCAAATGATGTGGCTATCCTGGATTACGTGCGACATTTTAACATCAAACGCAAAAGACAACCAACGAGACCAATGGGCAACCGGTGCCGACTTTGGACGGCCATTTGCCACACAAGTTGCAAATGATGTGGCTATCCTGGATTACGTGCGCACAACCCTCTCACTTCTCCGATTACCCAGAGGTCTCGAACAACGTAGAATTGTGGTGTAAAACAACCTCTTCACTGTTAGATGACCACACACAAACAAGACCGCAAAACACAGAGGCCCAAGCAACACAGATGAATATGTAAATGGATATAAAAAGAGGGATCCACATAAGACCTATATATACCATTTTTCCTCTCACATACCCATTTTTTTAATTACGACGAAAATATTTGAATGCCTACATGGGAACCTTATAGTTTGATTTTGTAAATCCCAGCTCACCCCCATATGGGCTGCCCAAATCGGACCCATATATAGTCCCATATAGGGCCAATATGGGTCCATTATATTTTGCTAACTAAGTTGCATTCTGGACAGAAATTTCTAAATGCGGTGCACGGTATTCGCTATTTTTGAAAACCAGAGTTGCTTCCCATTTGAGACGGTATCTGACGTAAATTGATTATGACGTCATCAAATTCTACGGAAACAGTTCTAAAAGTCTGGGAAATGACGGTATAAAATCGACGTTACCATACCATTTTCATGACGTCACAATGATTACGTCAGATACCATGTGTAAGGGGAAAAACTCTGTATTCCGCAAAGACTCAATATGCCTGTTTCGGATAATTAATCCTCATCAGACCACTTGCCAAAATCCATAATGGCTGACAAAATTACAAATAATGTCAACTTTCGCGCACTTTTTCATTGTTACGTCAGAATAAAATTGCGTCGTTTAACAGTGACGTCATAATGAAAAACAAGGCCAAAAGATGTTGACTCGGACAATTTGAGGTTTTAATCAAGATCGGACAATGGTCTAAAAATACTCAAAATTGAAAGAAGAATGTTTGGTGCAGCGCCGCTAATTTTATTACCACTATACAGTTATTGACTTTTCATTTCGGTCTAGTCGTGACTATACAGACCTGGTCGGGTATTAATTCACCGAGGCCGAAGGCCGACGTTAACCAATGCCTGCCCAGGTTTGTATAGTCACGAGTAGAACGAAATCAAAAGTCAATAACTGCTTTATTAAATCATCAGGATTTTTTTTAATTTGCATTGTTATGATACGCGTATGGTTGGCCATCTATACTCAGAATTAAATATTTATACTGCAGTATAATTATTTATACTGCAGTATAAATAAAACACTGGCCATATGTACTCACAATTAAATATTTACACTGCAGTATAAATAATTATACTGCAGTATAATTATTTATACTGCAGTATAATTATTTTGTACTGCAGTGAAAATACAGCATGGCCAGCCCACTCACAAATAATTATTTATACTGCAGTATAAATAAAACACTGGCTATATGTACTCACAATTAAATATTTACACTGCAGTATAATTATTTATACTGCAGTATAATTATTTATACTGCAGTATAATTATTTTGTACTGCAGTGAAAATACGGAATGGCCAGCTCACTCACAAATAATTATTTATACTGCAGTATAATTATTTATACTGCAGTATTAATAAAACTCTGGCCAAATACACTCAGAAATAAATATTTATACTACAAGTATAAATCTTTATTTTTATCCACGAATCACAAGTCTTGTTACAGTTCGCTTATCAGGTTGTAAACAAAATGGCTTACACTAGACATCACCGAGCGACAGAAAATTCAAAAGACGAATTCTTACGCCGCACAAAATTGGATTTTCAAAACACAAAAATATTGGAGACATGATTACAAATTCAACTCTTACATAAGGTGGACCCCTGATGAGGCGGGCCTTAACAGAAAACAAAAGTAAAAAAATTTAAAAAAACCGCCGAAACACTCTGCTGTTCATATTTCACACACTTCCTTGAAATAAATATAAAAATCATATACTGGAATAAACAAAAAAAAGAAAATCAGCCTAACACGGAGTGTCGGGTCCTTATAAATATTTATTTGCGTGGCTGATGGGTGCTGAAACTTACATACTGCAGTAAAAATCACGTTATTTATTTGTGAGTATGAGTGGCCAGTGTTATATTTATACTTCAGTATAAATAATTATTTGTGAGTGAGCTGGTCATGCCGTATTTCACTACAGTACAAAGTCAATTAATACTGCAGTGAAAATAATTATACTGCAGTATAAATAATTATACTTCAAGTATAAATAATTATACTGCAGTGTAAATATTTAATTCTGAGTATGTGTGGCCAGTGTTTTATTTATACTGCAGTGTAAATAATTATACTGCAGTATATTTATTCATACTGCAGTATAAATAATTATTTGTGAGTGGGCTGGCCATGCTGTATTTTCACTGCAGTACAAAATAATTATACTGCAGTATAAATAATTATACTGCAGTACATGTATAAATAATTATACTGCAGTATAAATAATTATACTGCAGTGTAAATATTTAATTGTGAGTACATATGGCCAGTGTTTTATTTGTACTGCAGTATAAATAATTATACTGCAGTATAAATATTTAATTCTGAGTAAAAATGGCCAACCATATACGCGAAGGCAAAGATATAACACTACAAATATGATCGCACGTGCAGCAAAATAGCGGTAAACTCACTCTGAGGTACGCTCTATCAAACTGCATCTCCGCCAATCAGAAATAAGCAAAATCGGCAATAATTCATGATCATTTGATAACATTTCTTATATCTATAGTATTTAGAGAGTGAGTCTGTCACACCAAATTTCAAGTCCAGGATGTTAAGTTGAAATATAAGGCAATTATCTATAAATATCAATCATTCACAACATCCCTTAAAGGTACAAATTTAGATAAGTGACTTACTTTCCTTCGTACATACTTCTACTCAGTGTCAGCAGGTAGCCTGATCCCCATGCATCCAAATAAGGTGTTGACAATACAAACTTTTTGCGCTTTGCTATCGTTCTCTGATACCTGAAATGTTAAACGTCTTCAAGTTCAATAAAGTATGAAATTTCTTCCTTTTCGCCTTCAAATTGATAACATCATTTAATAACAGACAAATTCGCAGCATGGATCAGACATGCATGTTTCGGGTACTTAACCCTCGTCAGTGATCCTCAATCCAAACGATGAAATATGGCCAAAGACTGACAGCTATGTCCAAAAAAATACCGAATGGCGTAGCAGGATAAGTGGGATATGGTGCTACAAGACCCATTTTTCAAAAATTTCGAGTTTTACGATATCGGTTTACTAGATTCTGATAGGAAAACTATTATAAAAGCCAAGGACTATACGTCTACTAGCAACAACCCCTCTTGTAAGAATGAGATTAATATTTCTACTGATTGTCTATAGCGTTTATTAGATTTTGTTAGAGGAGAATATAGTGAACGTCAATGACCAGATAACTCTACCGGTAAGATTGAGAATCAATCATTGATTTAACAATGGTATTCATTTTTTAATTTTTTTTTTATTGAAAATGGTATTCAATTTTGCCGTCCCTCAAATCCGACGACATTTAGTAAAGAGCCATGATATGTCATCATCATGATCATGGAAAATGTCTTTTTCAAGAAATACATTCTATCAAAGTGTATGTCAGCACATTCATTGCGACAAAGAAAAATACTTTTGTTATCAGAACAATGAGAAAATTCGAATTTGATTTTATTGCAAAGGAATAATATGTTGAACATTCCCCCTAATTTTTTAAAAAATAACTCACCATGGACGCAATGCCGGGTCATAATCTTTGGTGAGTTGCACACATGGGTAAAGTCGGGTGATCCCATCTTTAGTGCAAATATACCTCCACACCACATATTTAGCTTGATCGTGACTGATGGAATCTTTCCAGAATGACTCTAATTTGTAGGTCGCCGCAACTGAATTCAATAACGTATCCTACGGAATGGAAGAAGGAAACATCTGATGACGCGGGAATGGAAGAAGGAAACATCTGATGACGCGTGAATGGAAGAAGGAAACATCTGATGACGTGTGAATGGAAGGAGGAAACATCTGATGACGTGTGAATGGAAGAAGGAAACATCTGATGACGCGGAATGGAAGGAGGAAACATCTGATGACGCGGAATGGAAGAGAAAACATCTGATGAAATGGGAATGGCAGAAGGAAACATCTGATGACGCAAGAATCAGACCTCTCAAATGAGATAAAGAAGATCCTGACGACAATCTCAACAGCACTCACAATAGAGCACCAAATGGAGCATCGTCGGATCCCTAGCAAGCTAGAGGTGGGACCATGTGTCCGGGAGGAGTAAGCATCCCCTTTTAGGCTAGCCACTTCCGCCATCGATATTCATGCACGAAAAACAAACAATTCTTAGATTCCATGAACTAAGCAGGCTAACAGCATTTTGCTATTGAGTCTTTGCGAAATACAGAGTTATTTCCCATTTGAGAAGGTATCTGACGTAAAACCATTACGATGTCATGAAAATGATATGGTAACGACGATTTTGTACCGTCGTTTCGCAGACATTAGGGACTGTATCCATAGAATTTGATGACGTCACAATTAGTCTACGTGAGATACCGTCCCAAATGGGAAGTAACTCTGAAAAAATGCATGTGACCCCAAGCTCCGAGCAAAATATAAAAGTGGACTGGAAAATTGCCGATCTTTTATTTATGTTATAAAATGACCCCCACAGTCATAGAATAATGACCGGGGGTCATTTTTCTACGTAGAATAATGACCCCCGGTCATTATTCTACGGGGGTCATTATTCGTCGTTACACCGGCATTGCCATAAGTTTCTTAATACACTCGCCGATTTGTGCCGACGATTAATATTTTACCGTTCAGCTTTTTACATTATAATTGGATATGAGGCCGACACACCGTTTCTGTGGCTAGGATTTGATGTTAAACGTCTTCAAATTCAATAGCATCATTTAAGAACAGATAAATTTGTAGCATTCACTTCTCGGGTACTTAACCCTAGTCGGTGATCCTCAATCTAAACAATGTAATATGACCAAGAGAATGAAAATGAAATTATATCCAAAAATGTACTGAAAGACGTAGCCGGATGGGTTGGATAAGATGCTACAGGATCAATGCTTTAGAAATTTCAAGAAATTTTGATAACAGAAATTTTCAAATGCGTTGAAGAAACGATCAACCAAAGTTGATTGGACTTGGCTACATGTGCCCTCGGAGACTACTGGATCTACTAGCACTGACACTCACCAAGTGTTACACCAGATGTTTCACATCTTCAAATTGATGTTAAAAATGATACGATATCAAAATGTGAAACGAAGATTCTTTAGATACTTTAGATTTTGGAGTTTCACAGTGAAGTCATTTGAAATAAGAAACAATATGAAACTCATACCACAAATCCAGGATTATTCGTACTCTCTCCCCTCAGATATCGTTCATACTCTCTGATTTTCGCCTGAGTTTCGTTTCTGATTAGATATCCAGTCGGATCAGCAAACGATGATGGAGCAAGCATCACACAAGAATGATCTGAAAAGTAACATGCAATATAATTAGGAATATGTTAATTCTAAATTCTTATTAAAATGATTCATTAGAGATCGGGATCGAGGGCGTAGAGATTCGGACAAAGAGAAGGGGGGGGGGGGGTGAAGGGGTGATAAAATTGTCCAGACATGGTGGATTTTCCTTGGTTTGAAGGTGATATCCCTACATGAATAGTGTGCGTTGTTTGCATTTCTTAATTCATCAGGTGCCCTTGGGATTGTACAGACGATCGGAATGCAAGAGTAGTTTGTGTCAAGCATTTTGTGTCAATGGCTTGTGAGATTTTCTGGAGTTTTGAGGTTGCTCTTTGCTTCTTTAAATGATAGATTGTCCGAAATTTTAAAAAAAGGCTGTGTGAATAGATGAATAGATTTTTTTATCCTGATATGAGGAATCTCTTTTATATTTGAAACTTAATTAGTTCCTACCCTTAGTTGCCCATCTTGCGTAATGTCTACATGGCTGACTTCCGTAATCAGTTATTTCCCTTGTGTGATAATAAAAACCTTTGCTGTCAATGGTAGCGTCTTTCAGCTCTTTTAACGATGACAAGTCCTCTTTAATCACTACACACACGGAGTAATTACTTTTCTGAACCTAAATAAAGTGAAAAAAGAAAAAAATACAACAAACGTTTAATCTTACTCACTCTCACTGAATTTCTTTTAAATTTCTTTTAAATTATTCAGTTTAGATTACTATTGTGCGTTCTTCGATACCTCTTGGTAACTGAAAAAGTGGAAGGGTTGTGCGCACATAATCTGGATAACTACAAAAAATTGCTACTTTCGTAGCAGATGACCGCCCTAAGTCGGAACTTGTTGCAATTGGTCTCGTTTGCGTGGTCTTTTATGTTTTATGTTTCCATGTTGTTTTGGTGTATCTTGTCCCATTTGCGTCTCTTGTTGAGCGTGTTGTCTCTGTGTTTTTGCATGGTTGTTTCTGTGTTTTGTTGTGGGTCCCCCTCCTATCATCAGTATCCCTATATTATTATGTGTTGTATTTCTTGCTTCACTGTTTCTGCGCTGTTTCTTAATCTGTTTTATTGTCTACAAATGTCTTTTGGCATGGTAGGTGTATGCACATTGTTTGTGTTTTTATGTTTATGAATAATAGTTACAGGTTTTCAGTATCCATAATATCCACTGCCTACATAATCTTCAGTAGATTTAAATATTTCTTCCTGAGGGAAGGGATTATACAAATAAAAACACAAACACTCAAATACAGCCGAGGGGCCGAAAATCTGTGCATTTGAGTATTTGTGTTTTTATTCATATAATCTTCTATTCTAAATTTTGGCAAGCCAGGATATGTAAACATTTTAACATCGAGGTAAACAGTCGTATTTCATAGACACAACCTCTAAATTGGTTTTATGAAGACAGATTTTATTGGAAAGTTCTTTTAGCCGAGATGGAGATTCGATTCTATAACCATACTGCGACAACATTTGTCGTTTTGAAACGTTTCAATTTTTTTGTTTTCATTTGAGAAGCCTCATCTACCTTGAATTTCTTTTCATGCTGTGACTCAGTGAAAATTATTCATATTTATAAAATTGGCCTTCATGATCCAACGATGTGATTAAATTCCTCTCGTTGTCGCCGTCTGTACGTCTGTTCCCTATTTTCTGTCGCACGTATGTGTGTTCCGCCGTGCTCGCTGCAATATCGTCGTGTTAGAGATCTCCTCCTTATCCTATAGTCTGAAGTAAAATGGATTTACCTTAGTCCAGAAGTAGTTGGCTTTGATTGTTTTGGACGTATCTCCTTCGTATAGCATAATACCTCTGCTTATAGGCATCTTGGTGACGATCCCGGTCTTGTTACCTGTTTCTCCCCTGAAAAAAAGGATTGTCCATAAGTCTGTATCAACTTCTTATCTTGACATATATAGGTACTGAGCGGTAAGGACCTAATTTGTTTATTTTTTTCCCGCAAAAAATGCTTATATTCCGCTTTTTGTGCGTTAACTGCATAGAAATGAATAAAATCACACACTGTTATTTAAGATGAAATGAACATGTCGAGCAT
The DNA here is from genome assembly GCA_028142955.1 of Pinctada fucata. Lineage (NCBI taxonomy): Eukaryota > Metazoa > Mollusca > Bivalvia > Pterioida > Pteriidae > Pinctada > Pinctada fucata. The sequence goes on from AP027109.1 coordinate 24,481,945, forward strand.
TGTTGAAAAGAGAGATAACTCTTGATTTGGAATGATGAATAACTCTGTCTGTAAATGGGATAGAAATAATTTCCAGGAATTAAATCCAAATAGAATAAAAATATAAGATAATGATTCATTCCATGTCGTTAACGCAAATTATTTTCACAGTCGTTCAATAATTTTGTTTATTTTCTATTACTATTAAATCAACCAAACCTCCCAATCTACTCGTTCTCGAAACACTATTACTCACTGTTATAAAATGGATAGCAATCTAAGCTAGGTTAAAAGCGAAGAAAGATTTTGGTGATACTATTTAACCTGCATTAGCACCCCATTGTTTTTGGAGACTTTCATTTGCAAAGGCTTTCATTTCACAAATAAAGAATATCTATGTAAATCAACCTGTATTAAGAGACCACCCTTCTTATATGACCTTGATATGACATTCCCTTGAAGGGTCTCTTAAAACAGGTTTAAATAACTGCATTTATCGACGGCGGGTGCGGCTGGCCAAACGGGGGATGCTTGCTCCTCCCGGGAACCTGGTCCCACCTCTAGCTTGCTAGGGGTCCGTCGATGCTCAATTTTTGTGCTCTATTGTGAGTGCTGTTGAGATTATCTTCAGAATCTTCTTTAACTCATTTATATGAAGTATATACCGTTTCATGGACTGTATAACATCTTGCCCAACCAGCCTCTCAAAGTTCTCAATATCTACTATATCAGGATTATCAGTAGATTGACGCCTTTGAGGAAGCAACGGATGAACAAGTGTTCGTCCGAAACCGTCTATGACGAAAGCATAACTGTTCTCTCCTTCCCTCAAATATGTAACGTCGGCAAGAAGTTCTTCCAATCGAAAATCATTACAAACCACGCCTTTGAATCCACCAACAGTATAAACGGGAAGACACATAGAAATCAATAGCCCTGAAATATAAGGAATGAGGATATGGCGTAATACCAGGGTTTGATTTGTATAAAAAAAGACAGACAATATTGTAAAAAGAGCTTTTTCAATTGGCGCAATCTTTTGATATCTGCAACAACAAATTTGAAATATAATGAAAGAGTTGTGGAATCCCTTACTCCAATACAATACAAATTTCAATACTGAATGAAGAACGCATATAAGGAATGATACCTTTTTGCGAAAACATGTCAATGAATGGTTCAGAAAATACAGGGTCTTCTTGTCTTTCATTCTCGGAGTACTGATAATACTCTCCCATCGCCGTCATCAGCATTTTCTGGTCGCTCAAGACCATATATCGACCAGTCTACAAAGTGTGAATAACCAGTTTATAGAAAATTTGTCACCGTATGAATACTGCAGTACATCCGAGTAAGTGGGATAGTTGATAAAGCAAACTGAAGCGAAATTTATTGTTTGAGGTATACAGATGGAGCTCTAAACAAAGTATAAGAACATTGCATGCAAAGTATGAGAACTGAACAAAATATCAAAATAATTATTTACGATTGGAGGTATTGTCCCGGAAGCTGCTTTCCTGCATCAGGGTTGACACTTCGAGGTTTTCTTTAACATATCATTTTTTTTCTTATTTCAAATTCAATATGTATGATGTTATGATTAAATTCTCATGACCCAATATCCTAAGTTGTGAATTTCTGGAAAAAGGAAAAATTTCATACTCTTGCTGATCCGGGACTCAAAACTTGTCTCGAGATGTTCCTGAGCAATTCCTCGGTTTCCTCTTACAACATGAAAAATAAAAAAGCATGTGTTTGTGAAACACGAATGCCCCGTCGGCATCGGTCAATAAAACAGATGCAATGTAAAACGGAGGTCATAATCCGAGGTCAAGGTCACAATCTTGGTGTCCATGGAAATGTATAGATGTCTGTTCGGTTCACTTTTGTCTCTTCGTAGAAGGATTTTTTTCCACCAGAACTATCAAATGAAGCCACCCTTGACGTTACACACTACTATTTGGAGCGGAGTGATGTCATTTGATTGTTCTGGTGAGCAAAATTGTCCTACAAATAGACAAACGTTAACAAAACAGACATTAGCGCGAAAGGGCCTATTGTCTCAGTTTTTGAGAACAAACAGACAGACAAATCGACCAAAAACTATATACCACCGTATCTTCGATTTGGAGGGCATAAAATATATGATATCAAATATTTTCATGTAATTAGAAACCTATCTGATCAGAAAAACCTTCTATGTGATGTTTTTGAAATTCATTTTAAAATATTAATTGAAATCAGGAGATGGCAAATACTCGTAATTACTTTGAGAAGACCTTTGGATAATTATTAGTTACCAGAAGATGCCTTGTAATTGCAATCTCATAAACTTTTGGAGATAGTTTACTCACAATCAGTAGCCATTTGCGTGATAAAAGAAGTTTTCAGCTTCCGTAGAAATTTGGCAAATATATAATTTCATTTTGGGTTATATGAGTTATGTATGTCACGCAACACACAAAAGCCCTTTCCCATGGAATCTTAAGAAGCATATAAATTTTGTGCATTTTAGATCCTCGAGAAAGTTTGAAAAATTGTCAAGTTGACATCTATGTATGTAAACGTCTTCAAATTGAATATCATCATTTAAGAACAGATAAATTGGCAACGTGGATCAGACATGCACGTTTCGGGTACTTAACCCTCATCAGTGATCCTAAATCTAAACAATGTAATATGCCAAAAAAGTATAAAAGTTACTATGTCGAAAAAGTGTACCTAAAGACGTAGCAGGATGAGTGGGATATGATGCTACAGGACCCACTTTTTAGAAATTTCAAGAAATTTTGATAACAGAGTTTTAGAATGCGTTGAAGAAACCTATATTTCTACATTGCTTCTATAGAAAGATGAAACCGAGTATAAGTTCCTGTAAACGTGGAAATTTTCTCGTCGGGGTAATTTTCTCATATTTCGCGAATCAATGAACTTCGCAAAAAATTTCCCCGTTTATATCGCCAATATTATCCCCCAAGGGTAAAGTATTAACGTTAAAATAGCGAAATTTTCCCCATCGAAAATGACCACGTCTACAGTATGCACACTCAGTCTTATTCCTTATTTTCGAAAAACAGAGTTACTTCCCGTTTGGGACGGTATCTGACGTAGACTAATTGTGACGTCATCAAATTATATGGATACGATCCTAAAACTCTTGGAAATGACGGTATAAAATCGACTTTACCATACCATTTTCATGATGTCATAATAGTTTTACGTCAGATACCGTCTCAAATGGGAGATAACTCTGTTTCAGCAAAGACTCAATAGTGTTCTAACTCCATTTCTGTCAAAATTGAGATGAGCTTATAATTGGAACTGTCACGATTTGTTCTATCTCCTAAACGTACCTTACTCAAAATGTGAGGCATAAAAGCCATCTTATTTTCAGTTAGGATCAGTAACAAAGTGTTCTATGTCCATTCTTTCTTTGTAATGAAAATGTATCTAAAAGCTTAATGGAAGAGTGTTCAATCTCCAAGAAAATGGCATGGGATTCTTGTAAGTTGTTCATAACTAACGGTGTATGATATATGTCTGTAAGAAAAATATTACGCTCACAATGAAAGAAAATAGTTTTAGATGGGGAGTTTTCTATGTTAATTTTAGCGCGACGTCGCCGATGTTTAACACTGAGTCTATGGAGAACGTCGACAACGTCATGCTAAAATTAACATCTAAAATTATTTTCTTTCACGGTGAGCATAGTATTGGTCGTACAGACATATATCATACACCGTTAGTTATGAGAGTTCGAGATCCATCCCCCTATATAAATTTTAATCGGAAAATATGCCACCAAAGTAGAGAAAACTTTAATTTTCCGATTTCTGAAGTGAGCTGCGCGGACATTAACTCAATTTATGGCCATCTTGATTGAAGAAAATACAAAGTTTTGAAAACTCAAAATTTGTGTTTCATTATATATTACGAAAATATTGTTTTCTTTCCTCTAATTTTTATGATTGTACGATTACATGAGTATAAATATCATTTGCAGGCGCCTAAAAGTTCGATTTTCTCGAAAAGTGTCAAATGGTAGTTAGAACACTATAAGACTGAATGCGCGAGTTGTTAGGAGAGAAAGTTCAGCAGTTCTAAAACCTTAACACTTACGTGGTCTGTCTTTTCCTAGTTGGAATACATGAATGACAACTTCATTATTCATCGCTGCGTTTCCGTCACGTATGATTTCAAGTGGATTCCCACTATATGATGATCCACTTGTCAAAAACAAGATGATTCTGTCTGTAAAGGTAAAATATATACCTTGGATACATCTTCCTTTTTTGCAATATTTCATTTTCTTAGAACAGCTAGATTTGCAAGTGTAATTTTCGGGTACTGTCCTCGCTATAATTCTTGCATTTAATAAAGAATAAAAACACTGTCTCTTTTTTTTTTGTCTTAATTTTTTTAAACCTGTCCAGCTGTTATTTGCTATAGACTATTCTGTATTTGATTCCACCTAATTCAAATCAAGTTAATTTGATAATTTCATGATTAAGTATTCGTAAATTAATCAGTGAAAATTTGTACATAAATGTAAATAAAATTTTCCTCATTATACACAAATGTTAAACGTCTTCAAATTCAATAGCATCATTTAAGAACAGATAAAATTGCAGCACGGACCAGACATGCAGTTTCGGGTACTCTACCCTCGTCAGATGCTTTAATCTTCAATATTTACCATTCTCTACCCAGGTATCCGTGCCATTTACGCTAAACGTATAAATAGTGCACGGAATAGAGCTATAGAATGAAACATTTAGGGAGCAACCATTTGATTTGGGGAGGGGGAGGAAGACTTTTGCCAGCCGGAATTTTTTTTTCGGCATTTTAAGAGCCGGAAAATCTTTTTCGCCGGCCCTTCGGGCCGGTTTATTTTTTTTTATTCATTTTTTGTAATTTTCCAATGTTGAAATATTAAACATCTTCAAATTCAATAGCATCATTTAAGACCTGATAAGTTTACAGCATGGACCAGACATGCACGTTTCGGGTACTAAACCCTCGTCAGGGATCCTCAATCTAAACAATGTAAGATATCTTTTTCCAATCCAGACATTATCGATGGCTCTAAAGTTTAGATAATTTAGCTTGATTTTTTCAGCAATATTAAACATCAAACACAGAATCAGTTCATCTCTTGCCAGCAAATCACTTCATTTTAATTTCTTGAATGGCATATGATACTATAATCTATTCACTTAAATGATACTTAACGGAGACTGGCTATATGGTGCTAATTACCTTTGAATTTGATTAATTCACTCTAAATTGCATAAAGTTTGTTCCATGTTTATTTGCACTTAGTTTATGACACACAAAAAGTGTTTACTGGGCATGTGGAAAGGTCGGAAGAGAGGGGGAGGGGCAATTTCATAATCCGAAATTTTTTTTGGGCCGGAAAATTTTTTCCCTAAAATTTAGATCCGGATTTTTTTTTTGCAAAATCTTCCTCCCCCCCCCCCCCCCCCCCCCTAAAATTCAAATGGTTGCTCCCTTACCTCTCTTCTCTCCTTGCAAACTTCTTTCTGATTCGTTGAAAAATTGAAAAGCGGCAGCAAAGGCTTTATTGTAGTCTGAGTCACCATTGACTCCTTTATTATTTATGAAACCTTTCAGTTTGTTGATGTTATTTCTTGTCGCCTTGGCAAGCGTCTGTCTGTAGCATCCGTCTTGAGAAAGAGGTGTGGTCACATCACCGTTAAAAGCAATAACACCCACCTGTTATACACAAACACATTTCAAACTATGCTGGATATATTGCGCTTGGTTGTATTTATTTTTGAAAAAAAGGAGAAATCAAAATTTGATCATTACAAAATGAAGTACCAACTCCGCGACATGAATCTAACCCAATGATTTAAATCATCCGAATTTAATGCATTAATGAATTAGGTTCTTGTGATATATCAAATATAAGCAAGGCACATTTTGGCAGCGCCACCTACAATACATTCTACAATGCCTTCCGCACTTGCACTGGAGATAATTCACAAGATAAGTTGTTCTTCGGTGTTTTTTTTTTTTTTTTTTTTTTTTTTTTTTTTTTTTTTTTTGCAGCTGTATCATCGTCTCTGTCTGTTTTTCCATTTGTTTCTTTCCACGTTAGAAAGTTCTGTTTTGTATTTTCCCCCAAAATTCATAAGCCTTTCGATTGTGCGAAGCTCAAGTGAGCTTTTGTCGTATCTGCCAAGTTTGTGTTTTTCGTGCCAAACGGTCAACAAATATTGCCGCTGAGGGCTCTGATTGGCGTACGCATTTTTGACTTCTCCTCTGCAACCGCTGCAACCGCTGCACAGAATTTCATAAAACCTTACATGAAACAAGTACTCAAGGTTCTCTACCAAGTTTGTGCTTTTCGTGCCGATCGGTCAACAACTTTGGCCGCAAAGGGCTCTGATTGGCTGACACATTTTGGAATTCTCCTCTGCAACTGCTGCACAGAATATAAGGAAACCTTACAGGAAACAAGAACTCAAGGTCCTCTACCAAATTGTCCACTATCATTCTTTTGTTTGCAACTCAGGTGAGCGATGTGGCCCCCTTGGGCCTCTTGTTAGAATCTGGTTTCGTCTTTTGTGTTTGACTTTCATTCACTTAATCAGACATGAATGGTAAAACTAAACGAAAGATCCGGAGGCTTGGGGTTTTTTTTTTTTTTTGATGCACCGGGAAATTTAACATCTTTCTTCCTTCTCTCTCTTTATGTTTTGGTATGTCTGTTATGATTGTTTGTAGGACATTCTGTTTTTGGTACAGTTGTGTATCTCATTGCCCCCCGTTGCTTGTTGAAGATGTTTTATGTGTAAGTATGTTACAACCCTGTAGTTTTCTTCAGACCGAGCAATGTAGTCCTACTGGAGAGCTTTTCCATATCCTTATCGACTCATCATCAGCTGTCATTCTTCCGGTATACCAGGAGTGAAGTAATATGTAAGATAGACACACCCTATCCAGGGAGCCTAGAGTGTTGAGTACAGTAGTTGATGACTCCTTTGCCAGTTGGATCAAAGGTTTGTCTGGAGTAGAGGGGTCACTGTTCTCAAAACTTTTCTGTGTCATTGCTGATGACGCCTCAAACATGATGACGACATCTTTTGGCACGGGGGATGCAGTTGCAACATAGTAATTCCTAAAAGAAAATGAAAAAATGATCGATAAATATGTTGAAATTTAACGTTCATATACTTTTATTTAAATTCACTTATTTATTTACTTTAATGATCAGACATTGATTTTGTCTGATATTTTCCTTAGGCACTATGCTGTCTTCATGCACTTTCGCGATTTTTGGTTAACCTGAAAGTGGGATGGTTGAGTGCACGTAATCTGGATAACCACACCATGTGCAACTTACGTGACAGACCGCCGTTATGAGTCTGTACCGATAGCTAATTGGCCTCGTCGGTTTCTGTGTAGTCCTTTGTGTATGGTGTTTTGATGCCGTGTTCGCTGTTCCGTCTCCCTTCTGTGTCTCTAGCTGTGTATGTGTTCTCTGTGTGTTCACTCGGGGTTTTTCGATGTTTCCGTGTTTTACTGTGAGTGCTGCAACTGAGTCTTGTTTGTGATTCTCCCATTTCTTTTTTGATTGAAAAATTTTCGTGTCATTCTTTTTGAAATCTGCGGAGTTGTATTTAATATTAATTGGTTCTTTTTTCTCAATGAAATAACTTTTTGTTACCTTCAAATCACAAGGAACTTCTGATTTTATAACTTGTTAAACAACTATTTACCTGAATCGTGCATCAAGCGTCTGACAGTTTGACAGATTGGATGCTGGATAGTTTGTAAGAACACCTTGATCACTACCAAAATACTGCCACAGAAGAGTGGGGTCATTGTTCAGGTTTGACTTCATTGCTTCAACAATCTCCTGAGTGGGAATCTTCCTATCAGAGCCCGCTGATCCGGATATAGCCACACAAGCTCGATCCAAAGATACCTACATAATAAGCATCAAAGAAGTACCTATTAGTTATTCAGTCTTAAAGTTGAGAAGGCAACTTGAAGGTAAAATCATTAGAATTTCCATTGGAGCGGTGCGAACCTCGGAATGAACAACATTCCGAAATGAGACAAGGTGCCCGGGGAGAGTCAGCGTCTAATAATGCAAAATTTCAATGTTGATGCTGGGCAAGGGATGAAAATTAAGTGATGGAATGTATGGTAGGAATCGGAATAGTAATTTACGATAAATTGGCACATTCAGATGGTGTCATATTGTTTTCACAGTTTTAAGTCCGATCAATTTCGGTTGGTCGTTTCTTCAAACGCATATGAAAATTTCTGTTTACAAATTAAACATTTTCTCAAATTTCTAAAACCTGGGTCCTGTAGCCCTGTGGCATCATATCCCAGCCAACTTGCTACATTTTTCGGTATATTCAGGACATAATTTTCTCGCACATTGGATAGGCTGATTCCCCTTTTCAGCGGTACTGGAGAATTCGATCCGGCACCCCTGATCCGGCACTGTTGATTGTTCCTTTATGACGTCACAGACAAACTGACGTACGTTATTTCACGTGCACATACATTTAGCATGACATTCAGTCATTCTGTTGCGTCAAAAAGGGGACTTTGATGATTTCAATGTGCGAGAATAATAATCAAGCACCACATTTGAGTTCCGGATAGAAAAATATCAGTCTCGGGTGGGATGATCAATGTCCCAACCTCGGCTAACGCCTCGGTTAGGACTTGATCAATCCCACCCTCGACTGATATTTTTCTATCCGGAACTCAAAGTGGTGCTAGATTCTATTATTCACAAATTTTGGCTATATTTCATTGTTTAGATTGAGGATCACTGACGAAGGTTAATTATCCGAAACGTGCATGTCTGGTCCATGCTGTATCTGCTCTAAAATGATGCTAATGAATTTGAAGACGTTAAACATTCTATTCCTCTGTCTACCATTTCATTGAAATATTTCTACATTTATCTTCATTTCTTCAACTTATTATTCATTACAACATTTTAACATTTGTCCTCATTTCTTCAACTGAAGTGGCATTTCATTTCACATACCATAGCATTAAATCTAGAGTTGAAGGTTAGGCCCGATTCTCTACAGCATTCTTGCATTGACGACGTTGTTTGGAAATCAGCGTATTTACTCCCAATGGCGAGATTTATATTCTTAAGGGCGTTCTCCATTCTCTCAAACTTGGTGGACAAAGACTGAGCAAGCTTTAAAAAAGAAAGGATAAACATATCAAGAAAAAGAGAATTCAAAATAAAACTTAATATTTGCAAGATATTTGAATGTGTATTATGCTCCGCTGTAGGATTTATTTGCAGTACAAATTATGGAGGGCATAGTCTTTGTTCCTGCATAAGTCCTGATTTGGCGACAAAGAATTAAAATGCAGCATGTTTACCATTCGCTGGGTGGGAATTTCAACAAAAGGAAAAAAAGGAGGGGATTCACTATCGTGGAACATGTCAGAGCAGCATGATATGAATTTTTTATGTTCAAATGTCTGTATGATGCTAAAATAGGTCTTGTCATTATCCATATTTGTCATCTAACGTTAAAAGAGCACAGAGGAATTCTAATAGAAACGCAAGATAGCGAATGCTATGGGATGAGTTTTTTAAAGTACCTTAACTGCTGTTGCGTGACCAGAAACAGCTTTTTCTTCATACGCCATCTGATCATATTCGTTCTGAAATTAAACAAAAAATGAAATTAAAAGATTTAATACTTAAAATATTTGTAATAAAATAAATGAAAATTAATAAAATAGATAAAAATAAATAGATAAATAAAATAAATAAATAAAAGTAAATAAAAACAAAAAATAGCAATCCAAGGAATGCTTGTGTCGCCTGCGAAGCGGTTTGATTATTATTCTAGAAAGTGGATCAAAATTATTGGTATCAGTAGAAAACTCTTGTCAAATGAAATTCATTTGAAATATCAGACCTCTTAATTACAAATTAAAAGATATGGTCATTCTCAAATTTTCAGAAAAGAGTGTCAGTCTTCTAGGACAAGGTCACTACGTAAAAATTGGTAACAAAAAGGTCTCATCATAAGAAATATTAAAGACCTATCACCTTTTAAAAGATATATACAACCCTAGAAAAGAAGGTCAAGGTCAAAAGATAAAAAAAAATTATGGTATGTGTAGAATGGCATTGTTACCAGAAAAATACATGTGAAATATAAAAGACCTATCACCTACCAATCAAAAGATATATCCAATATTACTTTTCTTGAAAAGTAGGTCACATATCTAGGTCAAGGTCAAATATTATGGTCTGTGTAGAAACGTCTTGTCGCAAGGAATACACATGTGAAATCTATCACTTACCAATCAAAAGATATATAGAATCTTATCTTTTTTTCAAAAGTAGGTCAAATATCTAGGTCAAGGTCACAAGGTCAAAAATTATGTTATTTGTAGAAAGGTAGCCACAAGGATTTCACATGTGAAATATCAAGTCCTAACACTTACCAATCAAAAGATATATCCAGTCTTAATTTTTTTTTGAAAAGTAGGTCAAATATGTAGGTCAAGGTCACTAGGTCAAAAATTATTGTATGTGTAGGAAGGTCTTGTCACAAGGAATACACATGTGAAATATCAAAGCCCTATCACTTGCCAATCAAAAGATATAGCGAATCTCATTTTTTTCAAAAGTACGTCAAAATTCTAGGTCAAGGTCACAAGGTAAAAAATTATGTTATGTGTAGAAAGGTCTAGCCACAAGGATTGCACATGTGAAATATCAAAGTCCTAACACTTACCTATCAAATGATATATCCGTTCTTAATTTTTTTTGAAAAGTAGGTCAAAGTCACTAGGTCAAAAATTTTTGTATGTGTAGGAAGGTCTTGTCACAAGGAATGCATATGTGAAATATCAAAACCCTATCACTTGCCAATCAAAAGATATAGCGAATCTTATTTTTTTCAAAAGTAGGTCAAATCTCTAGGTCAAGGTCACAAGGTAAAAATTATGGTATGTGTAAAAAGGTCTTGCCACAAGGATTGCACATGTGAAATATCAAAGTCATAACACTTACCAATCAAAAGATATATCCATTCTTAATTTTTTTTAAAGTAGGTCAAATATGTAGGTCAAGGTCACTACCACTTACCAATCAAAAGTTATGGGATGTGACACCCAAAGTGTGACAGACAGACAGACAGGCAGACAGACAGACAGACAGACGGACGGACGGACGGACGGACAGACGGTCAGACGAACAACGGACAAAGTGATCCCTAAGTGTCGCCATGCTTCGCAGGCGACACAAAAATTAAATTAAAAGATTTTTTATACTTAAAATATTTGTAACGTAGAATATGATTGAATCACTCTTTGACACGTTCAACCTCGCAATAAATGAAGTATTCTGATCATTTTATTCGAATAAAAAAAACGTGCATGTCTGGTCCATGCTGCAAATTTTTCTATTTACAAATGATGCTATTGAATTTGAAGACGTTTAGCATTTGTACTACTGCTGGTGGACCAGGAGTCCTAGATGGCACATGAAGCCAAGTTCAGTCAACTTCGGTTGATCACCTGTCTCTTCGTCGCATTCAAAATTTTCTGTCACCAAAATTCTTGAAATTTCTAAAACGTGGGTCCTGTAGCATCATGCTACGTCTTTCGGTATATTTTCGGACATAATAATTTTCATCCTTTTTGGCCATATTACATTGTTTATATTGAGGATCACTGACGAGGGATTGAGTACCCGAAACCTGCATGTCTGGTCCATGCTGCAAATTTTTCTGTTTATAAATGATGCTATTGAACTTGAAGACGTTTAACACTTCAACTGTTCCTCCGGGGCACCTGCTCCCACGTCTAGCTTGCTAGGGGACTGTCGATGCTCAGTTGCTCTATTGTGCGTGCTGTTGAGATTATAGTCAGGATCTTCTTTTACTCATTATCCAGTAAGGTGCTACTCGAGAGAATTTAACTCACTCACTCTTTTCGAAATAAATATCTGAATTTCAAAATTAAACAATGGGTGCAACGCTTAATCATTTTCTGTAGATTTGAATAACTTTGCCTTATAGTTCCACTGATGAGGACTGAGTATCCATGACATGCATGTCTGGTACAAAACAAAGGAGGGGATCTCCAACAACACCATGTTGCAGCACCAACAGCAAAACCCCAAAACACCCAATGCAAAAACACAGAGCAGACACACACAGAAAGAGACGCAACACAGAAACACCAAACACAAATGACCACACATAAACCAACGAAATCAATTGGCAACCGGTGTCGACTTAGAACGGCCGTCTGCCACGAAAATAGCAGACAGTGTGGTTATCCTGCATTACCTGCGCACAACCCTCCCACTTTTCCAATTACCCAGAGGTCTCGAAGAACGTAAAATTGTGGCGTACAACCCCTTTAGAAATTTCTACCCAGAATGGTGTGTGACGGTTCAGGTATCGTGCCCGGTTAGTTCAGTTGGTCAGAGCAGAAGGTATCGGATTCGAATCCCGGACCAGCCACATTTTCCATTCCGTCTGTCACAGAATTTGGTGCCATGAGAGTGAACCTTGCTAGCAGTTTATGGCACCTATGGAGAATAACGTGGGATTTAATCGTCTTTCTTTGTGAGTTTTCCGGATAACATCTTTGGAAAACCTCATGCGGTGTGGAGTGTCACGGTTCGGGTAATGTGCCCGTTTAGCTTAGTTGGTCAGAGCGTCTACAGTTATATCAGAAAGTATCGTGTTCGATTCCTGGACCGGCCTTATTTTCCATTACGCCTGTCACAATATTTGGTGCCATGAGAGCGAACCTTATTCGTTGCTTGTAGTTTTGGGTAACTATGGGGAAGAATCAATTATTTATTTGTCTTTCTTTATGAGGTTTGCAGTTAACATCTTTGGGAAACCTCAGGCGGGTGGAGTGTGACGGTACGGGTATCGTGTCAGTTTATCTCACTTGGTAAGAGCGTCTGCCCTGATAGTGGAAGTTCTCAGGTTCGATTCCCGGACCAGCCACATTCTCAATTCCGCCTGTCACAACTGCTCTCTGGAAGCTCATAGGAAAATGAAAGTGAAGCAGTTGACTTCATCATAATCCGATTCTTTTCTTGATATACGAACAGTAAAAGATGCATGATTATATAGAATATAAAAAAAATCAAAATCCTGCTGCATTTGACCTCATAAGCTTTTTAGTCTGGTGAGTTCCAAGAAGGATTATGTCGGTTCACTTTTATTTCATCGTCGGAAACCTTCATTTGGTCATGCAAGTTTATCTAATGTCGGTCGTAACTTATCCATACCAAATAGCTTCGAAAAGTTTGTAATATGTGTAATATTCATACTTTTATTTCTGTCGAATTTCTTTTTTTATTTCACCATTTCTTTTTAATGCATCTGTTGAGAAACAAACAAGTACTACCGTTTAAGGACTCCCATTACAATTTTAATGCATTCGTTTAAAATACCCAAGGGAGATCAGCTGGTGTGACCGACTAAGGTGTTTAAAGATGCACTGACTTTGTCCTTTAGGGGCTGAAGTAAACATTTATTTTTGTCAAGGAAAATAATTTTGAGATTGTTTAACGTTTTTGGCCTATTTTATCATGTACTATATATTTCAAACATTTTTTTTTCATTGTGATAAGCAAGTACTTAATACATATATTCGTTTGTTTCGAATTGTTGATGTGGAAAATTATGATTGTATTTTTAATGGGTTTTATTCGTTTGTGAAATTATATAAACGTTGGCAGCTAGTAGAATCGCTCAGGTCTGCACTGAGTCCCTGGTAACTTTGTTTTACATTGACCGATATCTTTATTCTATATGATGTTTTCACAAATTTAAAGCACACTCGATATATTATTAGTATGTTGTTCTTTTGTTACTAACGCAAATGAAGGGTTGTATTACCGACTGCGAAGTGCATATGGCGAAAAAGAAAATTGAGATAGAGGAAAGTCCCCGTTCGGCGACAATACAAAGGCATTTAATTGCAAATTAAAAAAGCATACTCCCTCAAGATTAGAGAAGGTCAAGGTAATAGATTTTTAAAGGTTTCCATGCGTGTTTTACAAAAATTGAAATGGTATCGGCGAATCCCCTGTTAGAATTTAGTTCTACCGTAAGGTGTTAGCCCAGTGGTAAAACGGATATTTCTGGTTGACACCATGTCAGTTTTTTTTTTATAAAACATAGTATGGTAGTCCTATTCTATTGTTTTGGTCAGTGTAGAGCTAGAAATTGCCTGCATTTTACGACGTTGTCATGGGAATATATGACGTCATACAAATAGCAAGCTAGAGCTGGGACCAGATGTCCATGCACGAAAATGAAAACAATTCACATTGTCACATTGTCACATTGAGCAAATGACAAATATGGATAATGACCATATCCCTGTCTACAGTACAAAATCGATAATACAGAAAATCAGAAACCGAAGGCATACAAAATCAGGACAAAACAGGAACCAAAGCAAACAAAAACAAAAACCTCCACCATATGAAAAGAAGCGAACTCCCGATATGAGAGTGAGACCAGGTGCCCAGGAAGAGTAAGCATCTCCTGCTTGCATGCAACACCCGTCGCTTCAATTCGGTAGAACTGTCACATCCGGTTACTTCCATTTTGGAAGATATAGAGTACAATCTTTGGTTGGATGGTTCAAATGGTCTATGACAGAATATCATCCACCATTCTGGATAGTGGGACATCATAGTGTATGACGAGTTCCCCATATCGACCGTAGAACTTCCTCAGTGACGATGTTAGTCGGTCACAAACATATCCCTGACTGAGAAGCTTATCTGAAAGACGCCTAGCTCTCAGAACAAAATCCGTATATTTGGTACTTGCTCTGGCATAGCGTATCAACTGAGATATGAACACGCCATAAGCAGGCGATGAAGGGATGTTGCTACTCAGAAAAGGAAAGTTCGTAATGCTGAAATTGAAGTCGTCACGTTTGTCATAGAGTGAGGTGTTCATGTGACCATCAGTGTCGTAGGACAACATTATGTCCAAATAGGATGCTGAATTATTTGTCTCTGTAGTTTCTTTGACTTCAAGCTCAGAAGGATAGATACTGCTCAGGTAATCCGCGAATTTTGGATTATTGATGGACAACACATCGTCTATGTATCTGTAAGTGAAGTTGAAATCAGAAGCTAAGTATCTTTTCCCTTCAGAGACCAAAGATTGAATGAATTCAGCTTCGTACGAGTAAAGGAAAATGTCGAAAAGTCACATTGTCCTCTGAAGGAAGTCATTGTAGCTTGAGTTTGCTCTGGGATAGCACATCAGTTGCAATATGAATGCACCGTTGCTTTTTGTTAGTAATAGGGAAGTGTTCCAACTCTTTCCCTTCTTGAAGAAAATTCAAACCAATTTCAATGCACCAGACTCGTGTTACGGATGGTAAATCTTCATCAGTGATGCTTCCGGTCAAAGTAATTTTCAGACATATCCAAAATTTATTTCAATAGCGACTTCTGGTTTTATTTTGTTCAATGTAAATTTGTGCATTTAAATTAAAGGAGTGTATGGCGCAAAATTTTCTGTAGGATCTATTCAGTAGCATAGTTAGATAAAATCTATGACCCAAATCGAATTGGAGGGATGGCGAACAGATGGTTATGGTCTAAAAACCTAATTTTCGTGCATCATCGAAATTTCAATATGCAAAAATAATTTATTCATTAACATGGTTAATAGGTTCACATACATGTATAGCTGTAAATCGTCGCTATTGGGAAGACGGGGAAACTTTTGAATTACCATTGACTTTTAATTTCGATAACCGTCGACCGTTTTGTCAGATCTTCTATAAAACCGCGGTACAATGACAAATTTAAGTGTCCCCAAAGTAGTCACGAGATAATTCGTGCTAAATGATATATAACATATGTATTTATGAACTGATTCGTTATCAGTCACCTTAAACTTGCAGTGAAATGTATTTTTTCACACTTTAAAGCTTGATCGATCAGCCGTTTTCTCTGTGATTTTCTGTATAACCTTACTGTTTGCATTGTTTGTAAAACATTTCAAAATCTCATGAATGTATTTTTTCCAAAGGAGAATTGGAGAAGTTCAGTTCAAATGTACCACTAACTCTTCTAGTACCCTGTCTTTGTACAGATATGATTATATAATAGCCTTATCGGTATCAATTTAATAAGAAAGAATTACTTTAAATTAAGACTTCAAGCCATGCTCAGTTTGGATTTCAATCGATTGAGTATCTATACAAGCGATTAAATTAGACCAATCTAATTCAGATGAGACCTTCTTTTATCAATCAGACAATAGTTTTAAAGCAGTGGATGTTAAAGACGCCCATTAGTGTATACTCAATGTATGCATCTAATGGTTTATTTTTCTCACTTTTGTTCAAGTCGTTTACTATTCGAAAATATACCCCGGTATTAGTCCTGTTAAGGACATCTGAATAATCTTATTTTGAAAATTTTGCTGAATGAAACACAGGCTTTGTAAATTGATATCAAATACATGGGCCTATGGGAAACGGTGCGTGCGAGGTTTTGATCTATCATAATAGAAGTCCGAACAATGGACAGCTATGACCATGGATACGGCTAAGTTTTCTCTGATAGGATTTGGAAAGTGTCGGTGATATGGACACAACGCAACGTTTGGTATAAGACTGTAGATGGGTCAAATATAACACTAAATGTTCATTTGGATCATATTCTCGGTAACGAAAGCTATTTACTTTTCCGAATATGGTTCAATGTGTCTTTGATCCTCCGAAGTCAATCTAGACACCGTAAAATCAAAGTAAGGACATACTTTAATGCTTGAATCGTAACAAAATTGGAACGGAGCGCAAAATATTTCCTGTTAGATTACGAGAAGTTTTTAACAAGTCTGTGACATCGAAGTCCTTGACATTGTTTATATTTATTTCTTCATTTTTATTATGAAAGTCCGAAATATGAGAGCAAGCTCTGTAGCACAAGTTTCGTAAGTAGGTAGTCATGAACCATAAAACGAGTAAGAAACCACGTAAATTTAATCGGAAAACCAAATAAGGAAGTGCATTTTTAATTCGGTTGAGAAATTCCAAATTATATATGCTAGAGCATAAATTACATAAAGTCATATTTGTGTCTCCTGGAAGCATATCGAGACTTAGGGTTGACTTTGTCTGTCGTCCGTCTGTCCGGCTGTCCGTCCGTCTGTTTGTCACACTTTGGGTGTCACACCCCATAACTTTTGATTGTTAGGTGATAGGGCTTTGATATTCCACATGTGTATTCCTTGTGACAAGACCTTTCTACAAATATCATAATGACCTTGACCTAGATATTTGACCTACTTTTCAAAAAAGATTTAAATTAGCGATATCATTTGATTGATAAATGATAGGGCTTTGATATTTCACATGTGTATTCCTTGTGACAAGACCTTTCTACAAATACCATATTTGTTTACTAAGTGACCTTGACCTAGATATTTGACCTTCTTTTAAACAAATTAAGATTGGCTATGTTTTCCGTCTGTCCGTCTGTCTGTCACACTTAGGGTGTCACACCCATAACTTTTGATTGGTAGGTGATAGGGCTTTGATATTTCACATGTGTATTCATACCTTAGTTTTTTACCTAATGACCTTGACCTAGATATTTGACCTACTTTTCAGAAAAATTAATATTGGCTATATCTTTTGATTGGTAAATGATAGGGCTTTGACATTTCACATGTATATTCTTATGTTACCTAAAATTTTTACCTAGTGACCTTGACCTAGATGATTGACCTCCTTTTTTTTATAAATTTTAGATTGACGATATGTTTTAATTGGTAAGAAAAAGGTGTAATATTTCACATGTGAATTTCATGTGACAAGACTTTCCAACTGATACATGTTGTACAAATATTTTTGAAACAAGTGACATTGACCTACATATTTGATCCACTTTTTAGAAATAAGCCGCTTCCCAGACGACACAAGCATTCATTGAATTGCTATTTTTCATTCATTCATAGCTAGTATGGCATGTATTATTTTATTCTTGACCTCCTATGATTGGCTTACAAAAGGCAGGGAATGTTAATGTTTTGAGTTACCATATTTTGCTAATTGTAAAAGGTACAGGTGAATCCTATTTTTTTTTTTAAGTATCCTCCATCAATCTACGTGCCTAGACTAAGATAAACAAGAGAATAATTTTTTCATTGATTTTAACAATTGGAAATATGAGCAGTACTGAAGTAAGGTATACTGACGGGAAGGTTTAATTCCATTATAATTTCCTCCCACCTGGAGCAGACTTTCGTCGCCCATCTTCTTTCATTGAAGTCAACATGTAAGAAACTGCTAGTGTTTCAAAGTTATCCATATGCAAAATAGATCATTAATTCAGCATGTATCACTTCGAAAATGATACTATTTCTTACGAAATCTGAACAAAGGTCTCCGTGAACAAATCACTGACAAATTGATTTGCAGGTCATAACGAAGACATTTCACGTTGGCCGTAATGCTATCCGTGGCTGATTTTCTGCCGGCAGCCACAAGACAATTGTACTAATTTAGAATTTCTTTTAAAGATAACAAGCCCGTCGCAATGTCGTAAATTGAATTCTCTTATGATAAACCATGATCTTTTTTAATCAAACATGATATATCTGCAGTAAATAATTGCACATAAATATGCTTTTATTGAATTATTCAAAGAATTAGTACCAAAATGAGCATTTCTGACCAAGTCTGGAAAGGCATAAAAAACGCGTAAATTTTTCTTCGTCTGATCTTCTTTTTGGACACAATTTTTGAAAACCATCCAAACAAATTGTTTACATGCAACTAGTTTTCTGATCCATGCATCGATTCTTGTGAAGAGGTAACCCTTTTTGACACTCTTGGCCCCGCCCTTGATTCATCTCTAAACGGATCTGGTCCTCGAACACAGTTTTGGTTGTGGACTTTGACTTTATCAAATGACGTATTCATATCTCAGTTGATATGCTATTCCAGAGCAAGTACCAAATATTCAGATTTTGTTCTGAGAGCTAGGCGTCTTTCAGATAAGCTTCTCAGTCAGGGATACGTTTGTGGCCGACTAACATCGTCACTGAGGAAGTTCTACGGTCGATATGGGAAATTCGTCATACACTATGATATCCCACTCTCCAGAATGGTGGATGATATTCTGTCTTAGACTATTTGAACCATCCAACCACCTGATTTACTTGTAACTTCCGAAATGGAAGTAACCGGATGTGATAATTCTACCGAATTGAAGTGACGGGTGTTGCATGCAAGCAGGGGATGCTTACTCTTCCTGGGCACCTAGTCTCACTCCTCATTTTGGAGGGGGTTGTTCTCTTAGGTTCTTGTTTATCCTGATTTTGTATGCCTTCGGTTTTTGATTTTCTGAATTATCGATTTTGAACTATGTATTGGGATATGGTAGTTTTCCATATTTGTCATATATACAAAGTTTCATCAAAATCCTTATAGCGGTTCCAGAAGAGAAGCCCACAAATGTTATAATGTTAACGACGGACAATAACGACGACAACGACAGACGGACGACGGACGAGCAACTTTGACAATGGTCCATTTGAGATTCGCTCAGGTGAGCAAAAATTGCAAATTATAGTTATCTCTTCGACACGCCCCAACGATGATATCAGCTCTGTACTTTTGCTATATTTAGAAGACAGGACACCCTAGCTCATCATCCATAAAATATAACCTATGGATATAATTTCAAGAAAATATATCAAATGTGTACTTTCTGTAAATTTTCAAAATAACTACCCCAACAAATCCATTTATTTAGGCTTACTTAAAGAACGAATTCCTGATTGGCCAATTAAATAATAGGTGTTTCCCATCTGGTGGGTAAATCGAAACTTACCCTTTTAAATTCATCGGAGTTTTCTATTCAAAAATTACTTTAAATGCACGATATGAATCTGTAAATAATATCTGTACCATTAAAATAAGCTAGAGGTGGAAATGATAAAATGATATGAGTATGCAAAGGTGAAGATATCCATAAAGATTCAGAATATTTTATTTGATTCGCGTCAATCATTTTTTTAAAGATCAAAGTTTCATTCAGTGTTTAGTAAGGTCCCCTGGATAGTTAAATTGAATAAGTCTTCTCAAAGCTAACATCGTACATCGTCGAAAACCGACGGTCTTTTGTACTAATAACTTAGCACAGAGGAGAGGAACAATGGGCTTCCAACTCCTCTTGAGCATCCCCTTGAATGGTAACGAATTAAGAAAAACAAAGAGTCATCTTCGTATTGTCGGTAGGGGACTAAAAATCGAATGCCAAATGACCTCGATACCTGGTTTGTCTATGTTACGATGTTGTGAGCTTGACCTTTGATCCCTGACCTTGATTATCAATGGGATTGGTCATCTCCCCATGGGTAGCTACTTTGCACAGTTGATTAACATCTAGCGTGTGACGTCTAAACAAGCTGATGGATGTACTGTAGAACAGTACCCATGGTGTAAGAACAACATCTGTTTGTCAAGGTAAGGAGACAAAGGTCAAGGTCACAACTAGATATTGTGGACACTCTGAATCAATCTCCTGCTCGTGCATCCGATTTGAGTTCCACTTTTCTCCACTTTGAAATGTAGTCTTCTCCTAAATTCTCATTTCAATATAGCCGAACCAAATTGTATACTTATCATTGCTCCTTTTGCTTAAGCATGCATCTGTGCTAGGAATTTAATCAATTTCAAAAATACCTTAAACAAATGCATTTACAAAGGCAAAATTATTCATATCTTGGCTGAATCATCTATACCACGGCCTTCGAATTTTTGTATTAAATGTCTCATGACAAATACAAAATAAACTTAAACATTAATTCTGCGCAGCTGAATTCATAAATTCTCTCATAACAAAATATGTAAGTATGATATATAGTCAATCAGAGTGCAATTCTTAAGAATGCGCTAGAACAAGGCTGTAGATTGATCTAGTACCAAGCCAATTATCCGTCTGGTGACAGAAGGATCATATCCACGGTATAAAAGGCGTTTGATGATTCTAACACAATTTCGATGGTAATTCTGTCTACCTATGATCCTTCTTATTTTGTTAATAATGTCGCCATAAAATGCTGGTTGTGAAATATCCAAAGTAATACACTCTGTTCCTTGTGTGGGTCCGAATTTCAAAAGAAGTTTACAATCAATTTTGTAAAATGGGTACGTTCACTAACTACCAAAATCGGCCCTAAATTTTTGCGAAAAATAATTTTATGAAAATTATGATTCAGCATCTCTTATATTTATCTCAAATACCTGCCGAAATAGAAAGTAACTATTTGTTCACTGTCAAAACGTCACGTGCGTTAGTTATGACGTCACATAGTGACGTTATGACGTCACACTGTGACGTCATTTGCTCTGCATGACGGAAAATGAAGGAAAATCGCCATATTTTCTGCATAAATCTTTAAAATTAGTATCGGCGCCAACCCTCACCCAACATAAATTATATGTAGATCGAAAGATAATTTCAAATTTAACTTTTTATATGAAAATTATTTTGGGTGAGGGCTGGCGCCCTACTTATTCTGATAAATTTTGACCAGAATTATGCCCATTTCTTACGATTTTTCAGCATTTTACGACTTAAAGCCGATTTTGAAGCCATATCTTTCTGTGTATTGTACGTAAATTAAAATATTTATTTGGTATTTCAAGCAACCATATATTTAACTTACAATCGAAATCTAAAACATTCTAAAATTAGGGCCGATTTTCCATGTTACCGAACCTGTTCCTTTCCATAAAGTCTTTACATACTCTTGCATACCGGATTGGCTGTGAAACATAGACACCGTATATGACGATTATCTAGGAACATCACCGTCAAGCCTGGGAAAATTTACTTTGTTGATTCCGAAATCATCCCTTTTGTAGTACACACTTGTATGAATATCTCCATTACCATGTTTGATATTTAGGTCCAAAAATGGTGTTTCAGTGTTTGTAACGTTGCCTTGTTTAGAGTCAATTCATGTGGATAAATAACATTTTTATACTTTTGAAAAACAGGATTGTCGGTAGTAAGAATACCATCCAGGTACGAAGAAGTATCAATGAAATATTTCTAATCATCATGTCTTTTTTGCTTTTGAAGGTAAATTCTTTTTCATATGTGTATACAAATAAATCTGCATCAAGAGGTGCACAATTAGTACCCATAGTGATCCCTACAACCTGATTGTAGAGATTCTCACCAAATCTTACATAAATGTTGTTCATTGGCAAGAGGAAGGACAAGGCGATAAACAGGTAACTACATGTCCATGATTTGTATGATTTGTATTTCGTAGCGGAAAAGAAATCCATCAAAAGAAACCCTTTGAGCAAAACACCAAAACATCCAAATGCCAAAACACAAGTTTGACAGGAATAATAAGTGATACTAAAAGAACAAAAAGGTCAGACATCTAAACACTAAATACAAAGCACTTCATATAAATAATTGAAACTAATGGGCAACCGGTGCCGACTTAGGACGGTTATCTACCACTTTATTGCGAAATGATGTTGTTATCCAGATCACATACTCACAACCCTCCCACTTTCCCGATAATCCAGTCGTCTCGAAGAACGCAAAATTGTTGTATATGATAGTCTCGTCAATGTTAGATAAACATGCGCACAGCTCCACATATTAATACATATAGGCACATTGTCATTGCATCTCAAAGTAGGATGAATAATCAAACAGGGAGTTTCGTCGTCACGTCTGGTTAGTGTACAAATGCAGCAATACCAGAAAAAATGCTGGTATAACAATCACCAAAGAAGTGCCCATCGGTTTTTCAGTATCAAAGTCGGGACGGCAGAGCAAAATCATTAGAATTTCCATTGGAACGACTGCGAACCTCGGAATGAAAAATATTCCGATGTCCGGGGAGAGTCAGCGTCTCATGATTGCATGCAACACCTGTCGCAACAACAGTTGGGTCATGCAAATTCGATTTTACTGACTTCATTATCATATCCACTTATCTGATTTTCTCCGTTTACAATTTTGAAAAATTTCCAAAATGCTGGTGTTGGATTTGCCCCATACATGCTGATCTTACGGTTATCAATGCTCAAAATAGCATCTAATTACCTCGACCTCGAGGTGTCACTAAACATTTCACATCAAGACTTTCAATGATTTCAAAAGGACTATTTAATAAGTTGATTATAACTATGAGGTTGTTTATACGTAAGCTGGATAACTAGGTGACAATTGGCTGTCTTGAATCGAAACCGATCATACCCATCCCATTTTACCCACTCCATTTCAAATTTAAAGTTTATGACCAAAAGTAAATATCTACATATTTCTTTCTTTTATTTCGTTTTTCATTAACCATGCCAATCAGATTTGACATTTTCTTTTGTTCCCTTGTCTTGTCTTGTATCTTAACTTGTCTTGTCTTCTTTTTTTTCTTGGTTTTTTCATTTGTTTACGAGATGTTATAAAAAGATTTCATGGACAATTTATCATGATTTGCTCAATGGGGAATTTTGAATATTTGATCATAATGTCCACCCGATCTAGACATTTCTTCATTTTCGATTCAGTTTTCTATACATATATAAAATTAATTTAAACTGGCACTAAAAGCATAATAGTATTAACAATTTTCAAAACAAAAAACCTACCTGCATATATGTCATTCCAACTGCATCAGCGACTTTTTGCAGCTCATTTGCCAATATTTGACCATCAATTCTTGTACTGCAAGAAACAAAAGAGAGCATAGAAAAGAAAACTACTGGCAGTCCCCTAGCTATCATGATTATAGAAAGCATGTGAAACTTTTTAAAAACCGGTCTTTAATACGGTTGGCATAACACATTTATTTCCGTGCACCAGGAAGTGTTTTTTTTTTTTCTTCTTACTGTTTTAAATGCCCAGGCTTTTAAATTCCGTTCATTGCACAAGAATATACGACTCTTGCTTGTTGTCAAAGCACTTTGTTGATGCAAAACCAACCGACCAAACAAAACGGAACGAAAATGAAACAAAAAGAAAAAAAAAGTTTTTTTTGTATATTAAAGTAAATTCACGAAAGTCCCACTTACGAAGATTGTATAGCCAAAATATTACAATGGTATGAACTGTATTTGACTTTTTGGGTCCAGTGGGCTGTTTTTGTTAATAGTAGTTTGTTTGGGCACTTCATTTGACATAACATCCTATCCGAAAAATACCGACATCCGCCTGTACGTTCGTCCGCCTGTCATTCTTTTAATATTATTTCTTTTTAAACATTTTCGACTTTTTCACAACTGCTTGAAAGAACTTTAAAAAAAACTTTACTGTAAGGAAAAACACAAGATCTCTCTGTGTTGGAAGATGCTTTTTCGGTCTAAAGGTCAAAACAAAATGACCGCCAAATAATTTTATTGTCTGTTCAGAAAATTCGTTGAATAAGGGAGCCCTCGGCTTTCATATCTATTGTGTGATCCTCTAAAAAAACATAAATTTCATTTGTATAGAACTTTTTGTGCTCGAATCCTAAAAAGAGATAATGAAATTCTATGTTTCGATTTCAGATGAGACCCTCGGAACAGTTACATATATGCTTCTGTTTTATTTATATCTATTTACATATTCATTTGTGTCTTTCTTTGGCCCCTGCCTCATGGTGTTTTACACTACAACTGTGTGTGCTTCGATGGGTACTAATTTTGCGCCTCTTGTTGAGAATTTATTTTTACACACGTATGAAAAACCTGGATGATATTCTTACTATCGACAATCCTGTTTTTTTTTTGAAAAGTATAAAAATGTTATTTATCCACGAGAATTGACTCTTGGACTAAACAAGTGAGTTAAAGAAGTTCCTGACGATAATCTCAACAGCACTCACAATAGAGCACAAAACTGAGCATCGACGGACCCCTAGCAAGCTAGAAGTGGGACCGGGTGCCCGGGAGGAGTAAACATCCCCTGTTTGGCTAGACGCGCCAAGTCGATGTTCACGCACGAAAATGAAAC
Source organism: Pinctada fucata (assembly GCA_028142955.1). Classification (NCBI taxonomy): domain Eukaryota; kingdom Metazoa; phylum Mollusca; class Bivalvia; order Pterioida; family Pteriidae; genus Pinctada; species Pinctada fucata. Next base: position 24,506,948 of record AP027109.1, read on the forward strand.
AAAATATAAGATACATGCACTGTCTGAGGTTATGTCTATATAGAAAGTGCTTTGGCGACAATGTCAGGGAACAATAATCTTATAATAAAAAAAGTACTTACTGTCAAACCCCTCGCGGGGAACTTTTTTTACGGAAGTGTAACACAAACGTTACAAACACAGAAACACCATTTTGGGCCTAAATATCAAATTTGTTAATGGAGAGATTCATACAAGTGTGTATGACAGTAGAGATGATTTTGGATTCAACATTCAACATAAATTTTCCCTGGCTTGACGGTGATGTTCCTAGGTTACCGTCATACGCTATCTACATTTTGCAGCTCATCCGATATGCTAAAGCATGTACTGATGTTTTGGAGTTTCATAGTAGAAATTTACAAATTATGAAGAATCTTTTAGGTCAAGGTCTCACTCTCATTTCGGGAGTTCGCTTCTTTTCATATGGTGAAGGTTTTTGTTTGTTTGCTTTGGTTCCTGTTTTATCCTGATTTTGTATGCCTTCGGTTTCTGATTTTCTGGGTTATCGATTTTGTGCTGTAAACAGGGATATGGTCGTTATCCATATTTGTCATTTTCGCTTTCACAAACTAGTAAAGACTTTCTGGAATTTTACAAAACTTATTGTAAACTTCTTTTGAAATTCGGATCCATACAAGGAACATGGCATATTACTTTGGGTATTTCACAACCTGGATTTTATGGTGACATGATTGACAAAATAAGAAGGATCAAAGGTAGACAGAATTACCATCAAAATTGTGTTAGAATAATCAAACGCCTTTTAAACTGTGGATATGATCCTTCTGTCACCAGACGGACACTTGGCTTGGTACAGGATCGATCTACAGCCTTGTACCAGGGTATTCTTAAGAATTGCACCCTGACTGACTGTGACGACAGGAATCCATTACGGGCCTGTCCAAACCTCTTTAGAGAAGACAGGGCCCGACCACCTGTCCTCTCTGAATCTCAGTCGGACTCATCGGTTGATAACATACATGAGCTCGCACAGTCGGCAGAGCACGGATTGTATAAAGTATGCCTCCTGTTTTTATACCCATTAACATATCCATCTGTGTGTATCTTATGCACCTGCATCATGCTGTTTGTTTGTGTGTTCATCTTACAATGAGGAGGATATTTTACACCACAATCGTGCGTTCTTCGAGACCTCTGGGAAGTCGAAAAAGTGAAAGGGTTGTGCGCACGTAATCCGGATAACCACACCTTCTGATACTTGTGTGGCAGATGACCGTCCTAAGTCGGCACCGGTTGCCCTTTGGTCTCATTGGTTTATGTGCGGTCTTTTGTGTTTCATGTTTCTATGGTCTGAGTTGGTCTCGTTTGTTTATTTGTGGTCATTTGTGTTTCATGTTTCTATGGTGTAAGTTGATTTTACTTGTCCCTTTTGAGTCTCTTTCTATGGGCGTCTGCTCTGTGTTTTTGCATTTGTGTTTTGGAGTTTTGCTGTGGATGCTGCGACCGAGTGCTGTTGGAGATCCCCTCCTTTCATTGATAAATGTTATCTTAACACATTACATATCACTTTGGATGCATTGACAAGATCGTTTGTGACGTCGTATTAGTAACGGCAACATTCGTGCGTTATTTGCAAAAAAATGAAGTAGAAATTATAGCATTTTTACCTTATTTTCATCAACTACGTTGTAGTTCATGTGATAAAAAGAATCTCAAATGATGTTTCTATTTCATACGGTATTTATGACACTCGTTGTGTGATCTTAATCCCCTCACCAAGACTATGGATGCAAGTTTTAATGTTAAACGTCTTCAAATTTAAAAGCATCATTTGTGAATGCAGTTGAAATTATCGTCAGGATCTTCTTTAATTCATTTGTGTCACACTTATGCCCTTTGACGTGTGGAGCTCGTAAAAAAGTTCCCTGCGAGGGGTTTGACAGTAAGTGTTTTGAATATATTTCCCTGACGTGGTCGTCATATCACTTTCTATATAGACATAACCTCAGACAGTGCATGCATTTTATATACTGTGTTCTTTATCGTGCATCGACGGCGGGTGTGGCTAGCCAACAGGGGATGCTTACTCCTCCCGGGCACCTGATCCCACCTCTAGCTTGCTAGGGGTCCGTCGATGCTCAACATGGTGCTCTATTGTGAGTGCTGTTATCGTCAGGATTTTCTTTAACTCATTTAAGACCTGATAAATTTACAGCATGGACCAGACATGCACGTTTCGGGTACTAAACCCTCGTCAGTGATCCTCAGCCTGAACAATGTAATATGGCAAAAAGGTATGAAAATTATTATGTCCAAAATGTGAATCACACAACTCGTTTCATAAATACCGTATGAAATAATAAAAATCATATGAGATCCTCTATGTATTTTTGTTGTAAAAATTTTTATGCACCGTATGGTCATTTCAGTAATAATGTCTCATTAGTGATATTCGAGGCCAGAATAGAGAAATCCAATTGATACGTACAGTCTACCTTCTACAAGTCGAACTTCAAGGGACCATCAGAAATAGTTCGACTTATCAGAAGTACGCCTTATTAAGTACAAATAATTCACAAACGTTTATGTTGTCCACTTTTAATGACCAAGATTCCTTTAATGTTTGTATTTACGACTCCATAGCAAGTAAGTATCAATTATCCGTCCACCGATCTCCTTATTATGAATTGGAATGAAGTTAATTTGTGGTTCGGCTTATTGAGGTAAATTTTCAGCGTAAAATCTAAAAATTAACTGTTTGACTTAACGAAAAGTTCAAGTTATCGGAATTCGAGTTATCAGGAGTAGAAATGCACAGAAATCAATGGAAGAGAACCGAATCGCATCAAACGTCGAACGTCAAAAATTACACAGAAAACGTTACGATATGGGTCTCGGCATTATAAATTCCTTATAGGGTTTATTCCTGTCATACTTCCTACTCAAAGTAGGTGTGTAAATATGTAGGGAGTTCGGCCTTCAGCCCCCCCCCCCCCCCCCCACAAATTTACACGCCTCATTTGAGTAGGAAGTATGACAGGAACAAACCCTATTGAGTCTTTGCTGAATACAGAGTTTTTCCCCTTACAGACGGTATCCGACGTAGAACCATTGTGACGTCATGAAAATGGTATGGTAACGTCGATTTTATACTATCATTCCCCAGACTTTTAGGACTGTTTCCATAGAATTTGATGACGTCATAATCAGTCTACCTCAGATACCGTCTCAAATGGGAAGTAACTCTGATTTTCGAAAATACCGAATAACTAATAATGCAAATATTACAATGGACCATATGGACATTGTATCTCATTTACCATGTTTACGGAGTACATAGTTTCGATACCACTACCATTAATATTACACAACCCGAAACAAAGTTGTTGGGTATGCTGGATTCACCATGTCTGTCCGTCCGTCTGGAGACAAAAGCTTGTCATCACAACTCCTCTCAAACCAATAGATGGATTTCAATGAAACTTTACACAATGAAAGATCTTACGATATGGATATGCATAAAGAAAGGGGATTGCTGCTGAAAAAGTAAGACCTGAGTTATGGTCCTTGGACTTAGATTGTTCAGGCATTCCAATGGTAAACCTTGTCATCTCAACTCCTCCCAAACCAATCAATGGATTTCAATGAAACTTTACACAATAAAAGATCATGATATGTAGATGTGCTATAGAAAAGGAACTGCTGTCGAAAAAGCTAGACCTGAGTTATGGCCTTTATGCACTTATTTTACACGATTCTCAATGTCAGATTTTGTCATCGCATCTCCTCCCAAACCAAATCGATTTCAATGAAACTTTACACAATGAAAGATCTTAATACGTGGATGTGCATGAAGAAAGGGGATTGCTGTTGAAAAAGTTAGACCTGAGTTATGGTTCTTAGACTTAGATTTTTACATGACTTTTCAATGTCAAACCTTGTCAATGCAACTCCTCCTGAACCAATTGATGGATTTCATTGAAACTTTACACAATGTTATGTAAATGTGAATTTTTAAAAACACACTGACCCAAGAGTTCATTCAGACATCCAGTAAGACACTCAGGTTTGAATTTTCATAACCTCACCAGACCATAAGCACCAGTGCCCAGTTTCACAAAAATTCTTACAAAAAAATTCAGAAATTTTCATAACGTTCGTCATTTGATAAAATGTTCAGCAAATTTTCCATTTAGAATGTATTATGCTTTTTAATTCAACTTCCACATACTTCATCTAAAGTCAGAAACAAAGTATTGTTTTTTTATTTTCAATGAAGAACTAAGTCATCAAAAGTTACGAAAATTCCTGAAATTTTTCACAAGTATTTTTGCCAAACTTGCTGCAGGTGTATTTAGTTAGCAGGAAAGTCTCATTCCTCCTCTATTCCCTTTTTGTGTTCACTTTTGTGCTGTATTTAAAACTTGTTCACTTTTGTGCTGTATTAACTTACATTAAATTTGCACTATCAAGTTCACTTTTGTGCTATATTAACTTACATTAAATTCGCACTATCAAGCCAATGTCTGTTTTTGTCCAACTTGTGTGAACTTTTTATTTTTTAAGTTTTGTTTTTAAACATTTTAAAAAGCATAGAAAATGGGCCATCCCTGCTCTTCCGTTTAGATGATGTATCAGTGAAAGACAAACTACCACATTTTTTTCTACAATAGCATTTAATCTCAAAAGCAAATCTACAGGTAAATTCAGACATGCATTTTAACGAATATTTTTTAATCATCAAATCCACAGAAAAATAATCATTGTATACAAAATCATAAATTAATAAAGTTTTCTTTATTTTCAAATCATCGTAAGAAGTTATAGGCATTCATCATAATTCTCAATAAAGTTAAAATGTTTATTGTAACGATAAATGCAAGATAAAGATATAGATACATTTTTTTTGCATTTTTTAATATAAAACTACCTAATCATCATTTTAAAAAGTTCTTTTTACTTTGATTTGATCATTTCTTACCAAAATTTTTTCAACTCAAGAAAACAGAAAGAAAAAATATTTAAAATATATTTATGTACTAAGATATACTCAAAACTCTCTTCTATAATTGTATATTTGAATCTCTTTGCTCCATTATCTAAATACATGTATACTGAATTTTATTTATTTCTCTTTCTCCTTTTTTTCAAAGACAATGTATACTTTTTTATTTTCTATATCCTAGATGTAGATTGTCGATAGGATTGAAAAGTATATTCTAATGAAACAAAAATATGAAAATTAAGCGCAGTAAAGTGATATAATAATTTGTCATACTGTCATATTTTACATAAGCACTAAGATCACAACATGTCAGTGGCGGATTCAGGGGGGTGCGGAGGGGGCATCCGTCCCCCCGGCACTGACCCAAAATTTCCAAAAAACCCTACATATTGGCCAATTTTCAGTAAAAATCGGCAAAATTCGCCCCTTGACCCCCCAGCAAAGGGGGCGCTGGATCTGCCACTGCATGTATACCTAAGTTTTCTTTGTTCCCAACTATATGAACATTAAGTATATGTTACATAAATAATGCGAGAGCTATTAAAAACATATCAACAAAATGAAGTGGACTAAATGAAAACAAGAGCCCCAGGGGGCACAACGCTCACCTGAAACCCATGCACGCTCTAATTGACATACTGCTATTGAATACTGATAGTGCCAGTACCGGGATTTTAGCCCACAACCTTTCTAAAAAGATTTTTGCCGGATGCAGAGAAGTTTTTTTTTCAGACAACCTTTAAAAAAATAGTCACATTTCAAAACAATAACTTTTTTTAATTCATATGCCCAACTAGTATAGTTCAATTATGCAACATCAAAAATAAAATCATATTGTAAAATCCCAGTTTAATGTGCAGCAGAAAAAGAATAAAACAATGAAATGATTTCATAAATTAAGTTTATTTAAAACTGAACGACCATACCTTTCATTATTGATAGCTAGCATGCCAGAAATTATAAAGCCTGACAGGCTGTGTTTGTGAAACGAGAATGCTCCCGGCGGCATCTTTGTTAGTATAAACGCCATTTTCTGTTAAGTATGTGAGAGGTCAGGGTCAGCGTAATATTGGTATCTATGGAAATATCTTGTCACAAGGAATACACATGTAAAATATGAAAGCCCTATCACTAACCAATCAAAAGTTATGCGCAATGTTTAAGTTTTTGAAAAGTACGTCAAAGGTCAAGGTTATGGTCACGAGGTCAAAATTTTGGTATCAATGGAAAGGTATTGTCACAAGGAATACACATGTGAAATATGAAACCTCTAAGACTATCACCAGCTTCCATTCAAAGTTATGCCCAATGTTAAAGTTTTTCGGAAAACAGACAGACAAACAGACAGACGGACAGGCCAAAAACTAAATGCTCCCGAATCTTTTATTCCAAGGGCATAAAAAACAAAGATTTTTCGGTTTTGCGTTTATTCATATTAAAGTATACTGAAATCTAAGAATGCTTTTGAATAGTATTGATTTCATCTCAAATACATGAAACGTACAGTTAAAATTGTTTTAATCCAATATTTATCAATTCAAGTGAATTGTGCAGAAATTGGGCCAATTTGTTTTCCAAAAAGCAGTGTAGGGTGTATCAAACCTCATGATCCAGAGGAAGAGATTACTCATTCAACGTTTCTTCAAGAAATCAGTCCGTAAATTACTTCATCTAAGAGAGTCTAAGACAGAGGAAATTCGAGCAAACTTTATACATGATAACAAGTATATGCAAGTGTTCCAAGTACATGAATGATAACCATTATGAAAGTGTTCCAAGTATAATGCACATTAAATAAAAATCTATTCCGTTTGCACTGTATCTCCTGAAATGTATCGCAGTACTAAAGGGTTGTGGAGGAATTAAACGGATCAAATCTAAAGTACAGCGACTTTGTTTACAGTTACAGTTATAGGTCAGAGACCACTAAAAGGCCGGCTCTGATTGGAGAAAAACCTGTAGGGTGAGGGGGCCTGTTATTTTAAATGTGACAGAAGATGTGATTGGCTATCAATTCTATTTTCTTTTGGTATATTGTTTGAATATGATATATATAGGTAAAAAATAAGTGCAATTAAAATGTCGATACCCGGATATTTCCCTAGCTCCCGATCCGCTAAAGGGGACGGGCGCGGGAAAATTTGAAAATTCTCTGTGGGGTACCTTGTGACGCAAATAGTGCGAAAAAGAGCAGGTCATGCTATATTTTTTATTTAGTTTCGTATAAAGCTTGAATCAATGAACAAATCGGTATATAACATGTATGGCCAGCAATGTTAGTATAGACGTTATAAGGCATTTCGTTAACATTACGGCCTATGGAAAATGATTTGGTTGTCTCTGACCTAGAAGGTGTAACTACAGTTAATCATTTTAGCAGGGAATCCCTTCCCTTTTGACTGGTGAACCGGGCTGAATAAAAGGTGTCACCTCATTGGTCATAACTATTGAAAATTTAAAAATAGCAAATTCAATCAATGTATGATTCCCTGCTGTGTGTAGAAATTGAGTTTTGAACATGATTTTGCCTTTTATGTAATCAATAGATCGATTTGAAAATATATAAAAATTAGCAAATTTTCAATTCGGAAGGAGGGGTCATTAAACAAGTGAATTTTGCAGAAAAGGTATGCATGACCCCCTTTTTTCTTTCGTTTTTATGCATGCCAAAGATGTCCTAGGCCAAAAATATTCCTTAAAAATCTAAAAGTGGATATCTTGACAAAATTCTTTCACTTGTAGGGTACCATGCATGAGTACCTCATATCTACAAAATGTCATGACAATCTGAAGAGTGGTTATAGAAAAGAAGCAGAAAATGTATGAAAATCACCCCCCCCCCCCTTTCCTTTTTACATAAGAAAAAAATTCATAAAAAATCAAAAAAATAAAATTTAAGCCTAAAATACATATCAAAGCATTAAGTAAGTTAAATATGATAAATATACAGTAAATGAGTGTGTAAAATCATACACTTATTGAGTTATTTAAAGAAATAGTGCAAAAATGTGCATTTCTGACTAAGTCCGAAAAGACGTCAAAAACGCGTCAAAAATTTGACTTCGAAGTGGAACCAAAAATAACAACACTTCTTAAGACATCTCTCTAGATCATCCTGATGCTTTCGGTTTGTCGATACATGCTTCGGTTCTGAAGAAGAAGTTTGTCATAGGAGGGTACCCCCCGTGACCTACTATTTTCTGTGGTGGCGCCACCTGTTGACGGATCCGGACGAAAAACAACAACACTTGTAGGGGACCATGAGTACTTCATACCTACCAAGTTTCATCAAAATCCCTTCAGCCATTCTGGAGAAGAAGTTTAAAATGTGAAAAGTTTACGACGACGGACGCCGGACGCCGGACGACGACGACGACGGACGACGGACGACAGACGCAACACTATGACAATAGCTCACTTGAGCCGTTGGCTCAGGTGAGCTAAAAATATGTATGACACAAAAGATTTTTATTCGCTTATTGTAAATGAGACAGTTTCCCTAATAAAAGCTAAATTAAAAGTTAATGCAAAACGCTATGGCAGTAAATGAATCAAGTAGTAAAGAGCTAGGCATATTTTAAATAATTATATGAAAACAAAAAGGATATTTTAAAAGAAGTTTCATTAATAAACCTCATGTACTTTATAAAGTGGAATTTTTGAGAAAAAATCTTCAGTTATTGTTTTAATATCACATACATGTGTATACATAAATATCTGTGTTCAAAAATATTACATTCACAGAATGAATTTGTGAAAATACAAAAATGTTCATTTCTTCAAAATGGACGGATTTTGTAATAAAAATTCTAAAACAATCACTTCATTAATATACAATTTTAAGACAATTTTTAAGACTTAAAACAAGCATTGAAAAAAGTTCATGTCAAATAAATTTTTCGTATCACAGTTAGGCAAAATCCACTGTTAAATACTAGGGACTGTATGTAAATATTAAAATAGATGACTTTAATACAATTCTACTCTAACGATAACCTTTACAACTAAGACTAGATTATACTTTTTAACGCATATTTCCCACAAATATTAGTACTTTAGTACTATTGTATATCTACAATGCATGGCCACGAGACAAAATAAAGCATCTTTGTTTTTCGCTTACCCCATCTATGTGCAGATGCTTTAAGCATGGTCAACTTTTAAATACATGTATATACTGTTCAAAAGCATCATGCATCTTACATAACATAGAATATGAAGAATATTCTAGTTCATCAAATTATTGAAATATTTGCATCACTTCTAGATGCATTTTTTTCTGACAAAAGTAAAAAAAATCAAATTCATCATCTCTATAAATGGTAACCTTTCTAATATTTTAATCCAAATTGATATAAATCAGAAATCAGGTTAAAGAATATCAGAATTTTCACCTAATCCAATAAAGAAAAAAAGTGAAAGGGAAAAGTTAAATATAGCTTAAAGAATGACAGCACATGTGGAACTAGCAGAATTCCTATACCATGATCATATTTTTTTTTAAAGTTTTACTAACTAAAATCTGTTTATTTGAAAGGCTTAGGTTGAGCAGCTGCTCTATTAAGTCCTAAATAATTTCTGATTTCCCCTCTCACATACTCTGATATCTTATTTCCGGGCGAAACCGATATATCAAGTATCGTAGTGTTACATTTCAGCAATTCCACCAACTTTTTCCCTCCCTCCTCTGTCAAACCTGTTCCCTCAAGGTCTAGAGTTTTTAAAGTTTGGTTGTCACGGAGACCAACAATCAACGCTGCCAATCCTTCGTCACCGAGGTTGGTAAAATCGAGACTTAAATTTTCAAGCGTCGTATTTCTGCGCAGCGCTTTGCCGATCTTTTTCCATCCAGCTGACGTAATTTTCTTATTCCCAATCAAATATAGTGTTTTCAGTGACATGTTTGATTCTATTAGCCTAGATATTTGATCAGCTCCGTCATCGCTTAAACCTGTCTCTCCGAGATCGAGTTCTGTAAGTTTGCAGAAATCAGGATTAGTTCTTGCGTCTTCGTTGTCACCAGTGTTAGCATAGTGAAGGTCAAGCAGTCCATCAACGAGAGTTTTCACTCCAGAGTCTCCTATAGGATTCCCGTGTAGCCTAGAAAAGCAGAGAAATTTTCTTGGAAACATTCTCTTTTTTTGTTACGAAATACACCAGTAATATAAGTGTTTTTTAAATATAGCAATGTTCTCATAGGCAAATTCAAATATAAAACTTATTTCTTTGAATTAGCAACCTACGACAAAAAAATTCATTGTCAAATAATACATTTATGTATATATATTTTAATACAGGAATTTATAATTGATGATATCAATAATACCCTTACATTAAGATGGAGACAGTTGGTATGTCAGTGATCAGTTCAACAATTTTCTCTGCAGAAGATTCCCCAAGCTTATTCAAACTGAAATTCAGCATCTGAAAAGGAATTTCAACATAAGTTTAAACAAAATATGATGCCCCGAAAAATAGTTATAATTATATTTGATTTCAAACTGTCAAAACAATTGAGTTTTTTTTTCAAAACAGCAATTTTAAGCTAGAGCAAAAGAAAATCTGCCTCTCCATTAGTCAACTTACACAACATTGACTATAATGAGAAAAAGCACTACATACATCAGAATACAGTTGTTTGTCATAAGATTTCCTGTGACCTTGAATTTTGACCTGTGACCTTGGAAAATCAATTGGCTTCTATCTCTTGCCATGGTGAACTTCTGTGGCATAATCAAAGTTACTATAGGGCTGAACCTAAGTTAGTCTATATCTTGCCTACAATAACATTTGGAAAGACAGATGGACAGACGATGCAATGCCATCTTAATGAGTTAAAGAAGATCCTGACCAAATCTCAACAGCACTCACAATAGAGTACCAAATTGAGCATCGACGGACCCCTAGCAAGCTAGAGGTGGGACAAGGTGCCCGGGAGGAGTAATTTAGTATCCCCTTAAGTCCATCTAAAATTATGCATATTATACAAATAAAACACTCACTGCTACTTTTGCCTTTGACTGTATCAGAGAATCGGCAATCGTCTCAAACTGGCTGTTTGTCATCTGTCCATTCCTGATACTGAGAGTTTTCAGACAGCTCTGCTTACGTATGTACTGACCAACTTCCTCAACCTAAATATAGAAATTATAACGTAAAAGTTGATTGCAATGAATAAGTGTCAATAACGAGCATATCAACCTCATAACTTCGTAAAGAATAAAGACCAATAAAACTGGACAAATTAAGCTATTCTGTCTAAAAAATAGTGAAGATTAAATTGTGATAGCAATATTTCTATTTTATGGGCTATAATCCATTTGTGATGGCATCTCATGTAGAAGCATTGTTACGTCATTAAAGTCCTTTAAAATTATAACATTTTAGCACAGTTTCTCTGAATTTCACAGTGGTTTCCAAAATATCATACGACTTCACAATTAATTTAAGCAAGATACCTTCACAAATGGGAAGTTACTCTGTATGTTGAAAATACTAAACAAGAACAATTTTGGCTGTAAATACCTGGTCATTATTCAGAGATATTCCGTTTAAATCCACATCTTCTTTGCCTTCTAGTAAGTTACTGACAGATCCCTGATGAGTCACTCCAGGTTTGACGCCGATTTTCCTAAGATATGACGTTCCTGCACCGACGCCTTCTACAGCATTGTCCGGGTCATGGCCTAAAGAAATAAGAAAAGTTTACGAAACATGAATGCCCCTGACAGCAGCTTTGTCAGCATAATGGCTGTTATCATATTATAAGTAAATCAAAATCAGATTACAAGGTCAAATAATACAATACAAATGATCTGACAAAAGGTTCCATCTAATTAAAATCAGATCTACTTATTCCTCGCTATTTTTGATGACAATCACTCATAATAACAAGGAACAAGTAGATCTGATTTCAATCAGATTGACAAAAAAAAATGACGCAAGCAAAATATGAAAGCCCAAGACTTACCAATCAAAATTATAAATGACCAAATTTCTTAACTTCAAACTTGGCCATAAGTTTTGAACAGTAAGTAAAATTTTACATATTCATATTTCACGTTTTTACTCCTTATAAAATTTCCAATATACTGTACATGTACTTATTTTAGCACAACCATATTTCAGCGGAAACTGAGCAGAATTGGGTAAACTGACATATTAGCATAATCATGAATTAGCACTTTGACTTATTTTCTATATCAATCTATAAGAGATTTATGATTTGGCATATTCTTGAAATAGCGCAGTCTTAGCAGCACTAACTCAGCTAAAATATGAATCCCGCTAAAATAAGTACATATACAGTAACAAATCCTCTTTATAAGTACCTCTTTATCTATTGAACTTGACCTTGGTATTTGATTTACGGTTGAAAAAGTTTTACATTCTTGTAAATTTAAGTAAATTAATTTCTTGAAACAGAGTTTGACCAAAGTCTGATATTAAATTTTTTTTTAGAATTATGATCGTTATTTACCTCCATACATATTGTCTCCTTCACTTTCGCTGGCAAAAATTGAAATCTTTTTATGGTCTGATTCACTCTCACTTATGGTACTTGGTTTTTTGTCATCTTCACTTTCGCTTTTTTGGACATCTTTCTTTATTTTCTCTAACTCTACAATAATAACAGTCAAAAATTTGAACATCTATTGAAAAAGAAAGATCACCATTATACACTGATCTTGATGGATAAATGTGGAAATTATAAGACAGTATTGCTACAGACAAATTTCCCTTTCAGCAAATATGCATATCTTTGACCTACATTTATGCATATCTTTGACCTACAAACTATATGTATACATTTGAATTTACTTATATACCACTTCTTATACATTTCTGTGGGTTAACTATCATGTTATTTTGGATAGGAAGTCCAGAAAATGAACTTCTTAAATTATCAATGATCATTTCAAATTACATCTAGTTTCATCTTTTAATTTCGGGAAAATTTTGTAAATTTAGAAATGCCTTAGTTTAAATAGCACATTATGAGCACATACAATTCAAATGTGCACATATACAGGTATTATGTTGACTATAAAATGATTAAAACAAAAACCAAGAGAAAGGAAATGTAAAAGGCTTGCGTAGAAATTCATTTACTTTGCATATAGTGACAGTCTTTTTAGTCTGACTAAACAGAGAATCAAGATTCTTTTTTTTTTAACTTAAATTCTACCTCATTGTAAAACATAACATAGAAGTTAATCACTATGTTTGTATCAAAAATCAAGCCAAAATTGAAAATGTTAAACTGTAAATTCATTGAGTGAAAAAAAAAATATCAAAAATCTAATAAGATAAACAAGTTGTAGTACAACATGCAGCAAAAAAACTGAAACAAAATTTAACACAAGTTTATACAAGAAAAGGCAAAATGTTGCCTGTTTGACCCTAAATATGTGACCTTGACCTAGCTGGTAATTTATGTTTGACCCTAAATATGTGACCTTGACCTAGCTGGTAATTCATGTTTGACCCTAAATATGTGATCTTGACCTAGCTGGTAATTTATGTTTGACCCTAAATATGTGACCTTGACCTAGCTGGTAATTTATGTTTGACCCTAAATATGTGACCTTGACCTAGCTGGTAATTCATGTTTGACCCTAAATATGTGACCTTGACCTAGCTGGTTATTTATGTTTGGCCCTAAATATGTGACCTTGACCTAGCTGGTAATTTATGTTTTACCCTAAACATGTGACCTTGACCTAGCAGGTAATCTTGACCTCATTCAGAGTTTAGTCTAGAGCCCTGCAACTTTGATAGAAGTATCGTATCATTCGAATTATATAGTAACAGATATACTTTATGTCATACAGACAGACACACAGACAGACAAACAGAGGGATGGACTGACATATGGCCGCCAGACAGAGTGATCCCTAAATGTCACCTTTCTGTGAGGCTTTGTAATGCAGACAACAGAAAAATTAGCTCATTAGTTTAAGACAATCTTTTTTCCCCCTTAATCTCAGAACACTGCCAGAATCATACTCAAACTAAGAGAAAACAAAACAAAACAAAAACAAAATTTTAAGTAAGTCACTAAGCACATTAAGAACATATAAAATGTATACCTTAAGATTTCAGCTGATGGGTTGCCATGGTTTGGAGCATGAGGGGATGGGGGTGAGTTTGTTTGAATAAAGGTTTCGGGTAAGATTATTATCGTGAATGTTAGTAAAAGCACAATATCAAAAGGAGAAACATCATCTAGTCCTTTCATCATAGTGATACAGACAATTTACACTTAAACATACTACAATCATCTGATTGGTCGAATTTGAATTTGAATTCACCAATCATCTTTGAAATAAAATGAAATGTGTAGCATACATATATGAAATATACATGGGAGGGCAGCAGCATATAACAAATTTGGGAATGTCAATATCAACCATGCTATTGAGCAATATTATAGTAGATTTTGAATGCAAGAAATGCAGCTGAGCAAATACAATAATAGTTTCTTGATAAATGAGTGTTAAATTCCAAAATATCGAGACATCCCAGTTTTCAGTGAGTGAGCAACAAAGGATAAGGTAAGTAACAAGTGTTCAACATGCACAAAGAAGAAATTACCTAGCATTCCAAATTGCTTCGTACACTATATGATTCTAACTATTCAATGAGAATGTCAAAGTCACATTTGTGAATTTTCCTATTCTAATTTGTAAAACAAAATACCCACATTTACATGAAAGTATAGGAGAAAACATGCATTTTTCCCCACGATCCAAATAAAAATGTACAAAATACCGTCAACATAATATCTCCAGATTATTATGCAAGCTATCTACAGTGAATGTTACGCTACGCTCTTTTAATAACAATATGTACAATGCATATACATAGTGTCAGAAGAAGAAACATTGAGGTACCCTATATGTCAAGATTATTTTGAAAAATTCATGAGGATATAATGAATATTGCAATTTCTTTTTGAAGAGCAAAAATTTAGACAAAATTCAATAAGTCAAAATTGAATTTCTCCATGAATTTGACAAAATTATTAAATCTATGTGCACAGAGATTAAGACATACAAAGTGAGTATAACACACGAAGGGGAAAGTAAGGAAGCTGAGATAGGGGGGATAGGGAGAAAGAGGGGGATATTAGCTGCTCCTGGGTTGCTGCTGTCCCTGCCCTGTTGAGATAGGAAAAACATTGGTTAGTAACAGCAAACTGTGTCAAATCTTGGAGGACGAGGCTATTTGCCTTTTTAAAATTTAGATATTTATCTCATCTTTTTTCATAGACGTAGTTGTTTTTCTTTTTTTTTTTTTTACTTTACTCTGATCTCGGGAGAAAAGGTAGTGAGTAGAGTGTATGCAAAACATAAGTCACATCTTTTTGTTTACCTAGTCTTTTGATTTTTAAGAAGAAAATCAATAAGATGAGCTGTTAATCATAGAAAAAAACTTATTAATGGGGGTATAATCCCGAGAAACGAAACTCCAGTCCCAGAATTTTTCTTTTTGAGATCTTCTATAACATCATCATGAATAAATATGAACTTCTTTTTATAAATACCAATCAAGAAATCTATAATTGATTCCCGATGAAATATATTAAAGCAGCTTGTACTGAAAATGAAGAAATCTATTTTCATCAAAGTTTTCCTGAACTACGAAATTACCTTCATCTTTCTTTTCTTCTTCCTTTTTCTTATTATCTTCATCTTCAGAAGATGAGTCATCAGACGAAGACGACCCTGAGGAGCTGTCGTCACTGCTACTAGACTCTACAATAAGCCAGCATTCCTTACTATATATACCTCCATTTGAATATATTGCATATATTTGCATCTGCTTCAAATATTATATTTACATCTAGCATTATATTTTATATACAGCTATAGTCTAGCTTTAATTTGCTGTTTCTGCAAAATTCATTTAGTTTTCATGCACATGCATTTCTGTAAACATCTGTCACATAAACCTTTTCTTTTAAAATTTTATTTAGTAAAATTGACCTTAATACTTCATGACGATGATATTGTTTTGATATTTTTAAAAAATGAAAAAAAGAAAATTCATTATGTTCACAATATGAAGGCTTAAGTTTTTGTGTCAATTAGGCATTTTCCTATTCATTTTTACGGACACCTACGCAATATTACAAAAAGTTTTTGTAATAGTACCTTAATCAATACTTAATCTCTGCAGTGGAACCTTCTTTAAAAAAAAACCCAGATAAAATTCAAAATTCTTTGCCATGCACTGACTAGTGTACCTCCTCTACAAGACTAGCCTAGTAATTTTTAACATGCAAAAAAGTATTACCTGGTTTTTTCCCATCCTCCTTTATTTCTTCAGGTTTAACAACAGTTGGTGCAACAACTACAGGTGGGGGCGGGGAGGGAGCTTTGACCTCTGGGGACTTGGCTTTGTCTTCCTCCTTTTTAGGTTTCTCATCCTCAGAGTCCGAGGAGTCAGAACCTGAGCTAGAGCTGGAACTAGAACTTGACTGTTTTGCCGCCCCGTCTTTCGGCTCTTCTTTCGGTGGTGAAGGCGACCTTTGCTTTTCCACATCCACAGATACAACTGTTTTATTAGGGGAGTCCTGACTCTCAGTCACTTCTGGCTGTTTGGGTGTCCTGGCAGTATCTGACTCAGATTCTGAGTCACTACTTGAGTCTGAGCTAGACCCACTTGAACTCAAGTCTTTCTGCTTTACTTGATCATGTGTCTCGGGGAGTTTAGGTGAAGGAGGTTTTGCAACAACCTTCTTCTCAGCTTCTGACTCACTACTAGAACTGTCACTTGAGCTTGAAGAGGATTTTTTCACATCAGCTTTTACCTGGGACACAGGTGATCTTCTATCTATCTCTGGAGCTACGTCCTGCTTTTTCACTTCCGGCTCTTTTTCCGACTCTGAGCTGCTATCAGAGCTGCTAGAGCTGGAGCTTGATTTCTTCTCTTCAGGTTTGGCTGATGGCTTATCATCTACTTTTTTCTCGTGTTCAGACTCGCTGCTTGAACTTGAGGGTGAACTTGATTTAGATTTCTTGGCCTCAACCACCTGTGGTTCTGGCTTCTTTTTGGATTCTTCCTCGGATTCACTGGAGCTTGAACTACTACTCGAGGAGGACTTACTCTTTTCCATAGTAGGAGATGGTGATTTTCTTTTTTCTAAAGGAGGAGAAGGCGATTTCCTCTTTTTTAATGGAGGTGATGGCGATTTTGTGTTCACAGGTATAGTAGCTGTTACTACAATATCATTTTTTTCGTTTTCATATACCCTTCTGTAGGCAAACCTATCCGGCACCGAGTTTTGTCTCTTCAATTCTCTCCTATCGTCATCAGATGGCAGTGATTCCGCATAGCTCTTATACGCAAATGATTCTGCAGGGAAAGGTGAAGATGCCCTCTCGGGAGAAGCTCTTCTGGCAGGTGATCCCAGTCTGTCAGGGGATGCTGTTCTTGCAACAATTATCTTCTCCTTTGGTTTCTCTTCCTCTGCCTCTGAGGCACTGGAGGATGAAGATGATTTAGGAGGACTTTTCAGTGGACTCCTTGGAGGGCTCCTTACAGGACTCTTTGGAGGACTTTGAGGAGGAGGCGAGGGCTTCTTCACTTCTTCCTCAGCCTCTGATATATGGACTGAGGAGGTTGAGGACTGAGATCCTCTCCTCCTCTGTTGTTCCATTATGATCGGAGAAATCCTCTTCTCCGTCGGTGAGGGTGTCTTTTTACGTTTTTTTGCTTCATCCTCTGAGGAGGACGATGAAGATGATGATGATTTCTTCTTCAGGACAGGTGATGGGCTCTTCTTTTTTCTTCTTTCTACCCCATCAGAGGATGATGATGATGAGGAGGAGGATTTTCTTGTCCTTAATACAGGGGAAGGTGACTTTCTCTTCTCAGCCGGAGGTGATGGGACCTTAATTACTTTCTTCTCATCTTCTGAAGAGGAATCCCTTTTTTTCCTGTCTGAACTGCTTGAGCTAAAGAAAGAAACAAAGAAAAGTTATTAACTGAATTATCTGAATTCTATCATTTTATAATAATGTACTTCATTTTTTCTGAAATTTTGATATCAGTTTCAGATACTTCATTTAATTAATTTCTTAATTACCTGGACCTTGATGAAGATGAATCTCTCCTTTTACTCCTTTCTTGTCGTTCTTTTGTTTCTTTTTCAACTGAAATTTTTTTATAAAATATTTTAAAATACACATAGATGTCCAAGATTTTTTTGTGCATGAATAATTGTAAGGATACAACATATACCGTATAACCAGAAATTTTTGCAAGTATCAAATTTCGCGATTTAATGGTGAAATAGGGTGTCTTTATTTTCACGAGTACAATTTTTCGCGATTCCTAAATTAGAAACAAATATGTACATATGATGTTACTATTTTGTACCTTTTGTTATTGAAGTTTTAGTTATTTCTTTCATGAGATCACATTCATTTCACTGCTCTTTACGTCTAATGAGGAAAAATGAACAATGGCCCATGCATGTACAATACGAAGAAATGTAACGGATATACCAATTTTTGATCAACCTTATCAAACACATTTTTTTTCATGAGAATAATTTTTCGTGATTCCAAATCATTCGCGAATATAGTGAAAATTAGTATCTTGCGAAAATTTCGGGTTATACAGTATAAGCACAACAACAAAAATTTTATAAACTGTAGAAAAGGAAATTTTCGTGTGGGTTTCTTTCGTTTTTGGCGATTATATTGTAATCGTGAAAATTATCCCCGCGTGAAAATAACAACCAGTATCAAAGACTAAGGGGAATACTCCGGGTTTCACCAAAATATTCCCTCACATACTGTTGCAATGGTAAGCTGGCGAAAATTTCCCTCAGCGAAAATAACCATGTTTACAGTAATTTAAAAAATTATTGCTAAAAAAATGTAAAAGCAAGTCATAATACTTCAATTACATTTTTTTTTTTCATAATCATCTTCAAATTCATACATCCAAGAACCTTAATTTAACCAAATTTCAAAGTTATAAATGGACCATAGTGGGTACACATACAAAGTGCCAATCATTACCTTTGGTGGCCATATTGGAGTTTTCTGTTGTGTCATACTTAGGTCCGTCTGGGTACTCTTCATCATCTGAGTAGCTTGTTATCTGAAAACGGTGTATATTGAAATTACGATGTCATGCAAATCTATATGACGTGATAAATGCCTCTTTCATTTAGAAATTTCATCTCCTTCGAATTTCTTGTTCAAATTTTGTATGTATAGATATCATCAGTGTCCTACATTGCACATCTTCATATTTATCATCACAAATCATTCCAAGGAATGCATGTGTCGCCTGCGAAACAAAGCGACACTCAGGAATCACTTTTATAGAGGGTGTGACATCCAAGTGTGACAGACAGACGGACAACAGACAAAGTGATCCCTAAGTGTCGCTATGCTTTGCAGGCAACACAATAAAACCAGAAAGTATTGATCCGTGCTGTGAGCAATGTACTAGACTTTAGTTACTGTGAGCTTAGATTATCAACAAGATTTGAAACTTGTCAGGAACTTTTATTGTTCAATGGAAACCGGACAGAACAAATTACTGAAAAGTTTGACCTCGACTTTCATTCATTATTGACTCTCAAAGTTTTAGAAATTAACTCATGGCAAATTTGAATGATGAATAAAACATAAAAGCATATAAACAACCAGCCAGAAAGGCAACAAACAAAGTGATCCTTACATACCCCTAGCAAGCTACATTAAAAAATCATTCCAAGGAATGCATGTGTCGCCTGCGAAACACAGCGACACTCAGGAATAACTAAATTTATAGGGTGTGACATCCAATTGTGACAGACAGACAGACAGACAACGGACAAAGTGATCCCTAAGTGTCGCTATCCTTCGCAGGCGACACAAAAATCAGATGTGAAGTCCAATGGCGAAATTCTACAATACCTTTCTTCCAAGTACATTGACGTCACTAACACTGTCCGTGTCCTTCACCGATATCTTCTCTGTTTTCTTCTCTTCCTCCAAGTCCTCGTCCTCCTTGAGGCCAATTATCCTCTTCTCTTCCTTCTTCTCATACACAAAGTGAGTCACTGAGTTCCTATCCACGTCGTCTTGCTCTGGCTCAGACTCAGATGAAGATGATGACGAGGAAGATTTTGAAGACTTCGACGATTTTGAAGAAGCCTCCTCAAATTTCTCATCTTCGTATTTTTCTGTAAAGAAAACAGGTGAAACATAAAAGAAAGGCTGAAAACTGACTTAGGTAGCACCTTTATTCGATGGAAAACACTTAAAAGAAATGCTGGAAATTGACTTTGTTCCAAACTTCTCTCACTTGAAATTAAAGATATCTCAAAATTTGAAGCAACTTGAGAATTCGCTATATATACTCACCATGTAATTCAGTGACAAGTTGTAACAGAAATCAAATGTTGATTTCCATCCAAAGAAATATCTAGTGACTTTGGCCATGCACTTAAAACACTGCAGGGCCGATTGTCAGGTAATAATTTTGACATTAGAATAAAATAAAGAATTGAATTGAGCATCCATGCAAGTCATATTCAAAATGGAAAAAGCTAAAACTAAATTGTCAATTTTCAAGTTCAGAATTAATTGTGGCTGATTTGAATTTTTAAGTTTTATATGAATAGATACCAGACAACACATCTTCCAATGTAATATCTTAAATGTATTTGATGGCATTGTCATGATTTGTCCGGACGTGCTTTCACGTTTTCTAGTGTTGTTGTCAATACAAATTTTGTGATGTCTGGTGTCTTGCTATGGGAGCGGTTTACTGGCAAACAAGCTATAATCTTGAAATTTGTAAACACTTGACACAGGAATTCCCTTTGACAATTGAGCTTTTGTTTTTGTGTCATATGTGCTCTCTTCTGACAGCACTTAAATGTGGCAGAAATATCTAAAGAAATCCGTCAATGCAAACAGAGAAAGATAAGGCTCAATCTTTAGTTTTGCCATTAGACTACAGTATATTTTTATAAAAAATGACGTAATAAAACTCAACTATCAATTTAACAGCTATAACCAGTTACTTCATTTACGTGAGCCCTTGTTTGCGAAAAAAACCATGAATAGTCTTACACAAAGAAATATTCTCCAAATATCATGTATGATTCTCTGTTAACAATATAAGTCACAGCAAGGCAATCAACATGTTGCTGGTCGGAATAAAATTTACAAACAAATCTTTTATCTGAGGTCAAACTAGACAAAAGCTGCATTTCATGTTTCCTCACAATTTTTGCCACTGAGATGACATACAAATTGCCAAGGACAATCAATTTTCAAATGTTCAATCCAATCCAATTAATTAAAACTCATTGTCTCAGAGTGATATGCTAATACTTTCAAGCATCTTGTTAGCTACACAGCCAACTGTGCCTCATTTGAAATTCATGTGAAATTTACATGAACTTTACATGAATGTTCACATAAAATTTATGTGAAATGTGCATGAACATGAAATTTACATGAAATTTTTCACATGAAATTCATGTGAAGATTTTTACATGGATGTTATGTGAATTCAGTTTCCTGTGAAGATCACTTAGAAAAATTCGTGTGAAATTCATGTGAAGGAAATTTATGTGAAATTCATGTGAAATATTTTTCACATAAATCTTATGTGAAATTTATATGAATTTTACATGAACTTTCATGTGAAATTTACATGATGCCCATTTCATATGAATTTCACGTGAGGCACAATTGGCTGTGTATAGGAACTGCATCAAGACAAACTTGGCTTATGTGACTAATTTTCAATGCACTAAGTGCATCAATGAGTTTGATATTTTAATGTGATGAGAAATCTGGTTGACGGCCAAAGTTACAAGAATTAATGAAACTGTGCGATTTTTTTTAGTAAGCATTTAAAAAAATGAAGAACTTTGCTGGATTTAACTTCTGATTTGCAAAAAAAAACTCAATATCTGATTGAATAATCAATAATATTAAAGGTCATCATTGAGTTCCTAACTAGATGCTAAAAATGTTGTGTTTATCGGTTCAGAGACACCTGGGTTCAGCACAATAAACTAGCTAAGAATGGACTTAAGTCAAATTCTCAAAATACGATATATAGCAAATTAGTGAAAATCTGAAATATTGAGTTCATCCATTTTATTCTACACTGAAAATAGACAAATTCTGGGAATAATTTCAAGTCATCACATATATTATAATGAGAAAAAACAAATTGAAAATTAGACTTAAGTCAATTTTTAGTCTATGGTGCTGGGCCCTGGATTCAAATAAGCAAATTCCTCGTAGACAGTGTTCTGTGACAAATACATGTACATGAAATGTTTCATTGATGACCACACCTTTTAGCCTCAACTAGAACACATCTAGAGGGCAGTCAAGTTCCCCTAGAATTTCCTGTTTTTACCTATATTTCTTTCAAAATTGCAGGCTTAACAGGCTGCACAGCCTTGAAAGAGGAAAATCTAGATCGTATTAAAATTTGGTGCCAATAATGAACATAATTTGATAATCTAAAGCATTAATCTTTTCCCTGATTAACCATCTGAGCCCAAAGGTGACTTTTGATCCAGCGCATCTTTGAAAAACAATTAATATCATGTATCTACTGACAGCAATGAGTGACAAAAATCTATGAAATTTATTGAAACTTTTCAAGGATTCACATATATGCAACAAGTCTAACAGTACGACAAAATTCTATGATGATAAAACAAAACACACTAAGATAACTTGTGCCATTATAATCTTTATCACATTATATTTCATAAAGTCACTACTAGAAAAATACATATTTAAACTTTTCAATAGGAATAACAAGTTTAACCCCCCCCCCCCCCCTCTGAAAAAAAAACAAGCACTACAATAATGTACATCTGAAAAATCTGACCTTAGCCTTGAGGGTAATCAGGACCTTTTCTACGTGTCCACTGAATGTTTTCTTAAAGTAAAATTTGGCATTAAATCAACGACCTTGGAGATTACCTTGACATTACTCCTTAATTTGACGACAAACCCTGCAGGTTTTGTTAATTGTATGATCCATCATTAAAGATACAGGTACATATAAATCATTAATCTAAAAATAATGGTCGACCCTAGTGTGACCTTGACCTTTGAATACGACTTGACCTTGACATTCTGAAAGCTGAGACCAAGTAATGTGACAATCACTGCAGGTTTAGTTAATTGTGTGATGTACCATTTAAGATATAATACATCATTAATCTAAAAACAATGTTTTATTCTAAATGTAACCTTCACCTTGAATGTGACCTTGAACTTCTCTGAAAGTTGACTCCAAATGCAGTCACCATTCCAGCGAAATTAAATTGGTTAATGTTTGATGTATGACTACAGGGATATGTCAGTAACATGATTTTAATTAAAATTCTTAGTAAGTGACCTTGATCATTTCTGATATATATCAGACAAAGGGATTCCTCTATGCAACTGACTGCCTCAGGTGAAATTATGAAATAATCATATACTGTCTCCAGTTTCACAAAAATTCTTATGAAAAATTTCTGGAATTTTTGTAAATTTTGATTGCTTAGTTCTACTTTTAACCTAGATTTAGCAAAGTTTTGTTTCTGAATTTATATTTAGAATGTAAAAATGATATAATAAAACATAATGCAATCTGAATAGAAAAAAAAATACAACATTATTTTATTCCATAATGAAAGTTATGAAAATTCCTTAATTTTTTTTTTTTTTCGTTAGAACTTTTGTGAAATTGGGCACTGATCTCTAATTTTGTAAATATTTTCTTTCTTTCCTCATAAAAAAAGTAAGGAGCTTAATCCCTTTAAATTAGATAATAATCATTCTATGACAGTAACTTTACTGACTTTTACAATGCCATTTCGGATTTTTGACAATTAAATGCACAGATAGACGAAACCAACCTTTTACAACTAATGATAGGCCTAATGTAGGCAACACGTCGAAATTTAAAATATAGATAATATGTGTTTTAGTGAGTGCTAATCAATCACTTTATGTCAACAATAATTAACTGGTTTAAAATATAGTACACTGCATTATTTAATCATCAAATAACAATTATTTAGGATAAAAATATTCTGTCAAGTTCAACATATGACTACATTAAAGACGAACTGTTGATATCAAATACAAACTCATGAAAAATTGTGCAAATTTCCAGTCACTTTCACAAAAATATGTTTAAATTACTGAAAAATAAAAACATCTTTTATCATTTCTTGACATTTTCACTAACCATACCCATGTACATCAATTGAATGAAAGCCGACCAAAAGACAATTTTCTCTGTTCTTCCTCTAACTTCCTCATATACCCCCATCTTGGAACATTTTGAGGGGGTAAATATGTCGAATAGATTCTTTCTTTGTGGGGGTACAATAACCACAATTTTAACATAACTGAATGGCATTAAACAAAGATGCTGGTTTCATTATTTTTACCTGACGTCATTATTACCGTACAATTTAAATTACTTCTGAGAAGGTATATTCATTAAAAACATATTATATAGTATGTGGGGGTAAAAAAAATCAGCAGTTTAGCTTAAACAAGGTTCTCCTATTGGTCATTATACAAGCAAGGTAAAGAAGAAACTGCTAATTATCAGTTTCCATCAATGATGTAAAAAAATCTTAACCAATCAAATGTAACATATATACCAGGTCATTTATTGACAATAGATCAAAGACCATTGACAAGTCGAAGTTAATGACGTCAAGTCTAGAAAGCTGTTAATGTCTAAAATGTTTATGCAAGTATGATAATTAAAGTGAACTTCAACACAATATTTCCGTTATACACTACGGTAAAGTACATACAAGCAAGTACATTTTGAAACTCATTTGATAACTGTGTAATAGTTCATTTTCCAGAAAATATTTATGACCGTTTTAAACCTTGATTTTATATGTACAGACACCACACATCACATCATTTGGCAAAATTTTGAATTGTGACCTCATATTTGATAGCACTGACTTTATGTGTTGTCATGTTTTCTATTTTGACGTTACAATGAAAATATCGCCAAATTTTGTGATGTCTTGTGTCTGTCCGCTCAATGAATCTACTGGAAAATCAGCTATTAATCACTAAGTACAGCTCCACTTATTGAAATTACTGATTAGCAGACTCTAGCATTGCTTTAATAATTTTCTTTCCTAATGTACCGACTGAAACAGAACGGAACAATTTATGTAGATAATATATTTTAAGTGCACATGTACCATATAAAAATATAAGAATTGTAATCATGATGTTATATCATATCAGCGTGGATAATAGACTTTCTTCCTAAAGTTTAAACAAAAACTTTTTTAAGCAAGTTTAGGTCTTATTTTTGACAGACTTTGTTACAGTTTAATAAGGATGTAGTCAGCTTCCAAAGAACATTTGATAGATTTGATATATATTGTTAATTTTGAAAGTCATTAAATTATAAATACACAAAAGGATAAAATGTTCCAGGCCCTGACTCTTTATTATCTTAAAAGAAATCCACAGTCCAACATTATGCCATTTTTCATAAAGATTAATTGCGCTTTTTCAATTTAAAAGATTGTGAAAATTTTCTCTGTAAAAAGATGATTTTTTTTCCATTTCTGAGAAATCGATTTTAAGGTAAATGTGCTAAATTCATTTACACCAGAGACCATAAAATATGGTCCTTTAAATTACAAAATAAAATAAAGCCTGTGTTTGTGAAACACGAATGCCCCCGGTGGCATCTTTGTTAGTATGAACACTATTTTCTGTTAAGTACATGTATGTGAGGTCACTGGGTTAAAAGGTCAAGGTCAAGGTCACGAGGTCAAAAATTTTGGTATCAATGGAAAGGTCTTGTCACAAGGAATACATATGTGAAATATGAAAGCCCTATCACTTCCCATTCAAAAGTTATGCCAAATGTTAAAGTTTTTGAAAAGTAGGTCAAAGGTCAAGGTCAAGGTCACGAGGTAAAAAATTTTGGTATCAATGGAAAGGTCTTGTCACAAGGAATACACATGTGAAATATGAAAGCCCTATCACTTCCCATTCAAAAGTTATGCCCAATGTTAAAGTTTTTGAAAAGTAGGTCAAAGGTCAAGGTCAAGGTCACGAGGTCAAAAATTTTGGTATCAATGGAAAGGTCTTGTCACAAGGAATACATATGTGAAATATGAAAGCCCTATCACTTACCATTCAAAAGTTATGCCAAATGTTAAAGTTTTTGAAAAGTAGGTCAAAGGTCAAGGTCAAGGTCACGAGGTCAAAAATTTTGGTATCAATGGAAAGGTCTTGTCACAAGGAATACACATGTGAAATATGAAAGCCCTATCACTTCCCATTCAAAAGTTATGCCCAATGTTAAAGTTTTTGAAAAGTAGGTCAAAGGTCAAGGTCAAGGTCACGAGGTCAAAAATTTTGGTATCAATGGAAAGGTCTTGTCACAAGGAATACACATGTGAAATATGAAAGCCCTATCACTTCCCATTCAAAAGTTATGCCCAATGTTAAAGTTTTTGAAAAGTAGGTCAAAGGTCAAGGTCAAGGTCACGAGGTCAAAAATTTTGGTATCAATGGAAAGGTCTTGTCACAAGAAATACACATGTGAAATATGAAAGCCCTATCACTTCCCATTCAAAAGTTATGTCCAATGTTAAAGTTTTTCGGACAAACAGACAGACAAACAGACAAACAGATAAACAGACAAACAGACAAACAGACGGACAGGTCAAAAACTATATGCCCCCGAATCTTTGATTCCGGGGGCATAAAAAAATAGACTGAATGTTATGTTATACTATGTAGAGTGCTGTACTAAATCTAATCTTAAAATGGGAAAAGAATAGTTTCTAATTTGCTGTTTTCATACAACACTGTGTTTACAACAAAAAAACAAACTACAAATGATGTGAGCACTACAAAATATATACACATTAGAACATCTTTGAAATGATAATGTATTGTGGATGATGATAAATGCGGAGCCAGTGGATTCACGGTCACATAACACCTGGTATGCAAATAATCTAGTGCACAGGAATCCCCTTCGATTTAACAAGGTAAATACTGTCTAAATCTACTTTATATGAAACTATTTAAGGCCTATCATATGTTGATTATTATCATTTATATGATGTTATCTATTCTGGTCAAGAAAAGAAGTATATTCAGCGAACACTTATGCAGAATTTTTGTTTTTTATTAATTTTTTTACGTTATGATATGTTGCACATAAAGATCGATACAAAATTTTCTGCTTAAGTGTTCTCTGAATAAACCTCAGTATTCTTTACCTAAATTGATTACTATCATATAAATGATAATGATCCTCATATTATAGGGATAAAATAAATTCAAATTAAGTATATTTAGATAGTATTTACATTGTCTAATTTAAGAGGATCCAGTGCTCTAGATTATTTGCATATGAAGTGTTATGAGACTGTAGAATTAGGAAAGTGAAATGAGGAAATTTGACACAAAAGGTTATCCATGAAAAGGTTTTGTTTCTCAGGCCAACATTTTGAGGGAACCTCCACCATTATACCATACTTGTTATCCACCTTTAATGCCTATTTCAGTGAAAAGTACCCAGGACTGAATAATTGTGTATCTTTGGAAGCCTTATAAACACCATAGAAAAGCAGAACTATCATTTCAGCAAGCTAAAATTCTTTCTTGCGAGTAAATATATCTCTAGTTGTGTTTGCATAAAAATGATTAGGAGCTGAATATATTGAATATTATTACAGTAATTTCCTTCCAAGTCTGATCTATAGCCAATTGCTACCTCCAAACATCTAGGTTACAAAATATGCCATCAGCAAACAGTTACTTTATACATAGAAATTGCTTGGCCTGGGAAACAAAACAGTCAGTTTCCATGTTATTGGTGAGGTTCAGGAAAGTTTAAAAGTGCTATTTAAAATTCAACAATGTGCACTCAAACTTTGACTCCCACTTGTTTGTTCCTCTGATATTATAGACATCACATCTACATTGTAAGCTATTGACATGACTTTCTTGTAAGTCTCTTGGTCTAAGTCACCGAGATTGTCCAAATCAATCACTTTTCCATCAATAATTACACTCGTTATGGTATTCTCTTCTTTTGTAGTTATAATATTATTGTCCTCCTTACTTATTTCATTGTTCAAAGTTTGATCAGAGGTTTTGATTTCTTGGCCATTTTCGAAAAATTTCACACATTCTTCAGGCCCATCTGTTGTTGTATCCTCTTGATCAGCTGGTACAGAAGGCTGCTTGACGCTTTCTTCATTTGCCTCGTTTGTAGAAAAATCTTTTTCTTCCTTAATTTTTTCTTTACCAACGATATCAATATGGGTTAAGTCATCCTCTGGAACAACAGTATTGTCAAAAAAATCATCAACATCGGTTTTGTTGCTATGTCCTACAGATGACTCTTCCCTTTCCTTTTCTGCCTGCTGAATGTTGTTATCTTCCACTTTTCCATTTGCTTCCTCTTCTTCCACATTTACATCTTGAACATCCTCTACATCAGACATGCGTGGTGAATTACTTGCCTCAGTAATGGTAATAGAAGGCCTCTGTGTTTGGAACTTTGATTGAGCACTTTCTTCATTATATTCTTTCTCATCACCATTCACAATAGCTTCTTCCAACTTCTTGAGATCGTCTTCTGTTGTTTTATCAGTGGAGACTTCATTTGTGGTCTTCTGTACAGATTCCTCCAGTATTTCTTCCTCAAGATCTTGTAAAATTGTGTCAGTGTTGTCTTGTTTCCTTGCTTTAATATTTACTTCCTCAGATGCTTTTCCGTCCTCAGTACTAGAACGTACCCCATTACTTGAAGGAGAGCTGGAAATTTCTTCTGGATACTGAACAACCATTGCTCCTGATTTCATTTTCACCAAAGTTGGCTTTTGTGTCTTTACCTCTGATCCTTTGTTTTCCTTTTTAACCTCCTTTACAACTGTATTACATGAAGCATGCTCCTCTTTCGCCAAAATGTCTGACTTTGTAGGAAGCTTTTTATCTAAATTTTGACCAGCAGGAGTTAATGATTGTATTTCATTTGGAGAGTCAATGATGGGGCTAGGAATGACTTCACCTTCAGTTGGTAGTGGAGCTATGTCTAGATTTTTTCTACTTCCGTCTGAACTCAGATCATCCAACTGCTCCTGTTCTGATATTTCCTTAGAGTCAAAATCTGCTTTCAAAGATGGTACTTTTTCTGGAATTATTCGATCGTCATTGAAAGAACAGCCAGTCCCTGTCTCTTCTGACCTTTTAGCTTGATCTGTTTCTCCATCGCCTGTCTTAGCTAAAAGTGCAATCTTATCAGTATGATTGTGTGATTCAGTTAATGTCTTGATGACACCAGCTTTACTCTCAACCTCTTCTCCACGTGACCCTTCAAATGTGTTGATAGATACACCCTCCTTTTGGTGAGATAAGTTCTCAATATCAACATGTGTAATAGCAGCGGAAGTTTCCCCTGCGTGTATAATAGATTCTGCCATGGTCGTATGATCATGCGACTGTGTTTGACTTTCCTTTTCACCATCTTCTTTCTTCACAGATAGTTTTTCAATGTCAACATGTGCAACACTAGCCGTTGTTTCTCCTGCATGAATAATGGCTTCATTCACATTTTTGTGGTCGTGAGAATCTGCATTCATCTGGCTTTCACATGAGTCATCTTCTTTATGGTTGTTGATCTGACCTTTTGTCTGTTCAAAAGTTGACAATTTTTCAATGTCAACGTGTGTAACACTTGCCGTCGTTTCTCCTGCATGAATTATTGCTTCTTTCACAGTTTTGTGGTCGTGAGAATCCGCATTCATTTCATTTTTGTTCAGTTCATCACCTTTTTGAGCTGATAATTTTTCAATATCAACATGTGCAACACTAGCCGTAGTTTCTCCTGTATGAATGATTGCTTCAGCCACAGAATTCTCATCATGAGCATCTGCATTTCTTTCATTTTCATTTGCTTTGTCGTCTTTTTGAGTCGATAATTTTTCGATGTCAACATGTGCAACACTAGCCGTTGTTTCTCCTGCATGAATTATTGCTTCTTTTACAGTTTTGTGGTCGTGAGAATCTGCATTTATTTCATTTTCATTTGCTTCGTCCACTTTTTGAGTCGATAATTTTTCGATGTCAACATGTGCAACACTAGCAGTTGTTTCTCCTGCATGAATTAGTGCTTCTGTCACAGTTTTATGATCGTGAGAATCAACATTAACTAGAGAAGAATCTGTATCATCCCCTCCTTGAGCTGTTATATTTTCAACAATATCATCTCTATCTTTTGTTTTATCATCATCATCAGTAACATTCTCTGTTTTGTTCTCATTAGAATTCTTCAATTGGCTTTCCTTTACAAGGCCAGCATCATCAGGCCCTGGCACTGACTTCTCATTGCTTCCATTGTTGTCATATGTTTCTGTTTCAACATTGTTTTCTGTTTTCATGGACTGCATATCCCTCTCTTTGCATCCATCATCTGCCTTTACTTGTGTATCCTTTGGTATTTTGGATACTTTTCTACTCCTTTCTTCTATCATTTCTTTCTCTAACCCTTCAACAACTCTGTTAACAACGAGTGATGCTTCTTCACTAGTGGATAAAATGGAATCAGTGTCATCTTCATGTGGTTTCTTAGGTGGAGAATTTTGTTCTGCAAACGTTACTTTCTTGCCTGAGGCAGAATCTACTCCAGTAACTGAAGATTTTTCAACTGATTCAAACAGGTTCATCATTGCTGCTTGGCGCCTGAGTTCACCCCTACGAGGTGTGTCTACATCACTTTGAGAATGGTCATTCCCCTCATTATATTCATTATGCTGATAACCAGACACATGTCCGTCGGGGTCTGTTCTAGGCGAAACAAAATCTTTAGATTTAAGCAAACTAGCAAATATCAATTCCTTCTCCGCTTTTTGTATTGAAGCTTCTACTAGAAGCTCTGCCTCTGCACTTATATCTAACGAATTTAGACTATGGTTGTCAGCGTTGTTCAAATCAAGTTCCTGACATTTGTGAAAAAGTAGTGCAGAATCAGACATGATTCTATCTCTAACATTTGGCCGATCCCTATCAATGCCCTCTTGTGCTTTTTCTAAACTGTTTTCAGTTTCCTCATCACGTGGAGATTTTCTTGGTGATTTGACCGTAGTCCTTACTTCGACAGTTTCAGTATATGTGTTCTCCTCAAATGGCTCCTTATGACCATATTCCATGTACAGAAAAGTTTTCGGAACTGTCATAGTAATTGTCTCTTCACCCTCCTCTTCCTCAGTACTTTGTGGTTTGAAGTTATCAGGAACAGTCATCCTACGCTTCAGTATAGGTTTTCTCTCTTGTTTCTTTTCCCTCAAGAGATCAAAATAAGTTTTGCCTTTGACTATCTGAGGACTGTCGTCTGCTTTGATTTCTTGGCTATCAGTTTTTTCAGTGTCCTGTTTTTCTTCATGACTATGGGGCTCATCTGGTTGTGGTACACTATCAAATAAACGAACAACTTTATCAAATACAGTGTCCTCGAAATCATGAGGTATGTCTTCTTCCGGTATGAAATCTGCACATTCAGTACTTTCGTCTGTATTATGTGATCTTTCATCAGTTGCTCTACTACTAGCATGAGAGACACTGGAGTCCTCTTTAAAGACATCATCTTCAGTAGGTATGCTTGTAACAGTTACTGTTTCCTTTTGAGCTTCGTCAACAACTTCAACTGGATCTTCAGTCTTCTTCTTTTCCTCTTCTTGATTTTGAAGACTTTCCTTCTCTTCAGGCTTCATGTCCCCATCCTTTGTAGTCTCCTTCTCACTCTGTCTCTCCACTGCAGGATCTGACTGTCCATTTGAAGATTTGTACTCATCTGCAGTTTTCTTTAAAACTTCCACTGCATGCATAGCAGACTCTATCACATGTTTTGATGATGCTATGACTTGTTGAGAAGAATTGTTCACTTGTTTTGAAGACTCATTCACTTGCTTGGAAGATTCATTCACTTGCTTGCTAGATTCCAATACTTCTTTGGAGGATGCCATCACAATTTTACTTGAATCTGCCACTTGTTTACATGACTTTGCCATCTGCCTTTGTGATTCCAGTACAGACATAACTACTTCTTGAGTGGCTTGAATGTATTCCCTTGAAAGAATGGAAGCATTGGAGAGTCTTCTCTGCAAAGGCCTTTCTACATACTCCTCTTCACTGTCAAAGCTATGATCATTTTGATTAACCTTGGCTTTAGATTTCCTCTTTTTCTTTATTGGATCAAGCTTCTTCTTTCCATTCGGCAGTTCATCCCAGTTTAAGGAAGAAAGAGACGACGACTCTGTCACAATATTTCCTGCATATTCCAGACTTTCTTCCTCCAACATACTTCCAACAGAGTTTCTGCTGACCCCATCAAGGTTGTCTGAATTCAAGTCTGAGTGACTTCCCTTTGCAGCATTCAGTCTCTTGATCCTTCTTACTTTTACCAGTAACGTGGCTAGCGGTCCTATGATGTTCATATCCTCAAACGTCGTAGCAAGAGGACCTTTTTCGATCTCGTCACGGTCAGTTTCGTCGTCAGACAAGTAGTACTTCTTATCTTCCTCCAGAGATTTTATACTGATAATGTCTGCAGTTATGTGTGCTGCAGGTTTCTGACCATTTAAAGCTTTGTGTGACACTGCTTTCTTGTCATGCATTTCTTCATTGCCAACATGCATTTCTTCATTCCCATCATGCATTGGGACATTCTCATCATCGCATGCATATGCTTCGTCATAGTACTCACCTCTTGGTCCAGGTTTTACCTTTCTTTCAGTCACTTCTTCCTTATTGCCTTTTATTTCTTTCACAGTGCTGTCACTAGAGTTAGAATTCTCAAAATCGTCAGAATAATTATCATCTGAACCATGCACTCTCTTTGAGTCGGAGCTTGAACTTTTATCACTGTCTTTTGGATCATCAAGTTCCTTTTCCACGTTCTTGACACTCAAATCACTTCCAGAGCCATCCACTGCACTCTTGATTCCCTTCTTCTGTTTTGCTTTCTCCGTTTTTCTGCTCCTTCCTTCGCCATCTTTTCTCGGAGAGTCTAAGTCTGTCTCAAGCTCGGACACCTCATCACAAGTGTCAAGCCCATCATCTTCATCTAAGAGTTCTTTCAGCTCTTTCATTAGTTTATCATCGGAGTCCTTATACAGGGGTTCTACCTTCCCTACGGTATCATCATTGTCCCCGTTTCTATTACTCTCCGAGGTTTCGGGTGTTCCCATTTTTTGCACCTTTACGTCAAACCTGACTTGTTTCCCCGCACGATTGGTTGTATCAGATTCCTTTCTCTTCACTACAGGTTCATCATTCTCTTCATCCCAGTCTACAATAGGAGTGCAGTCTTTGGATAGTGGAGTACTCGTTCTTAAGGGAGAGCTTTCTTCCACGCCATCTTGTGAACTGTTTCCGGTAGTCTTACTTGCTTCCACAGATAAGTCGTCTTCAAAGTTACCTCCCTTTATTTCTGCAAATTAGGACATTAGTATTCAGTACATTAAATTTGTATATGCATGAATGTCAATTTCTAACAATTTGGAAGACCTTAGAGATATAAATATACTGAAAGTAAAAGTGGAATTTACGCGTAATTTTAAAAGATTAAGTTTTCTCATAACTTTCTAGGATCAAAGTGAATCATCTACACATGATTGAGTTTAATTTCAGAGTCATACTTTAGGCATATATTTTTCAGCGCAAATAAAACAACAGAACTTACTTTTGTTTTGCAGTATTTACTGAATATCATAATTAATGTGGAATTGATCATGCACTAACCTCAAAGCTGTTCAAGTGGTTGCCAAGGTGACACAATTATCATGTGATTAATGGTGTATTAGACCATAGGTAGGGTTGACATCATGTGACTGTCACATGGTACAAAATGGTGTGAAAATAAATCATTAGTAACATATCATATATGTAACTTATCAAAAGGTGAAGGTGACTGGAAATTGCAACAAAAAAACTTATATAAAAAAATTTCATATATTCAGTATACTTCGAGATGTTAAGTTAAAAAAAAATATAGACAATGTATAACAATTTGAGCACTTCTGTTTATGAAAAATATTCTAGCACCTAAGATATGTAGAGTTCACATAAAAAACATACAATCTATTTCTTTTTACAAAAAAAAGCAAAGAAAAATGAAATCTGAATAAAAATCTGCATTGATTGATGAAGCCATTAGCATAAATTGTATGCTCACTAAAGCTTATGTAAAATATGAAAAATGCATTATAGTCTCTACTCAAAAAGCTAAATTTTACACATTAATCAAATTCTTTTTTTTTTTTTTTTACTTTTTCTTCCTATATGAATAAAACATTCTTTGAAAATATAACAACCATTTTAAGAAAAGTTAGAGGTATAAACTGTCCACTGCAAAATTTGCAATGCACTACACACAATGTTCAAAGTAGAACTATGGTCAGGGAAAACAGAATTATATGTTGAATTTTCAGTTTTGATTTTGAGAAATATAAATTGAATGCAAAAGCACACAAATTTGACGTTCAACCATTGCATGCGGAAGAAAGGAAAGTATAAATCATAAATTGCAAATATAAATGTACTTTAATGCATTCCCTGAACATAGATCTTTTGAAATACCATGCATCAAATGGATCCTTGCATTGACAATTGAAGCTTGTAAAAATCGTCCAACATGAAATGACATTTTCAACAAACTAGAAGATTTCCTTTGAGCAGACTACTCACTGGCGAACAAAAGAATCTTTCTCAATAACATGTTACTCTTTAATTTTGTCAGAATTTGTCAATGCAAGTATCACATTCGATTACAAAAAAATTCTTAACAAGAATACCTAAACAATAACAAATACCTAACTAAGATAAGATAACAATAAGACTGAAGCATGCATTGAAACTATTCCTCGGCTATAAGCTAAGTACAATTCGACAAATTTCTGGATAAATAAAAACAAATATTTATATCGCTGGCTTTCTCTGACCATAGTCTATAGATGACAAGATACTTGACAGGTGATTATATGTGTCAACAAAGATGTACAAACAATATGGTTGTAGAAATTTAATCACCCCTTGGAGTGTCATCCGTGTCCTCCACATCTGTGTATGGAAAGCAGTTGTCATCATCATTCAACAATAAAATATGTATGGAGAGCAGTTGCTGTCATCAATATAACAAGAATTGTAAAATCAGCCATTTTTACCTTTTTAGTTACTAGAAATGAAAGATAATTTCATCACTGTCGGAAAATTTCCCATCTGAATTCTGTTACTCAAGAAAAAAGACGCAGTAACAAAACTTATGAAAAATTTACAGCAACTGTCACAGAAGGTACAAGGAAAACCTTTGAAACCTTAAAATTTTATTCAGAATCTCTTCTCTATCTTTAAGACACATACCATTCAATTGTATGAGCATACTTAGGTAAAATTATTTTAGGAAAACTTCATACTTTTTGAAGTCAAAGCAAACATCAAAGAGATTTTGTTTTGGACAAACAGGTAGACAAAATATATTTCCCCTTCCATATGTTACAGAATGAGATATGTTAAAAGTTTTATACATCTATTAGAAAGGGTAAAATCTATTACACTCCATCACTATCAACATTGTAAGATAGACTTGATATGGTAAAACAGTCATACATCTTGGACTAATAAATTTGTAATCGTCCCTTTACCCTTTAAAGTCTTCAAATTAAAAAATGGGAATATAGTAATAGAATTTATCTTTTTTCTTTCTTTTCGAATTTTTATTAATTTGTCAAGGTACTCCTTCTACAAACTACTGACTCCATCATATTCGCTATTTTTGAAAATCAGAGTTACTTCCCATTCAAGACAGTATCTGACGTAGACTGATTATGACATCATCAAGCTCTATGGAAACAGTCCTAAAAGTCTGGGAAATGACCGTATAAAATCGATGTTACCATATACCATTTCCATGACGTCACAAAGGTTTTACGTCAGATACCGTCTGTAAGGGGGAAAAAACTCTGTATTCCGCAAAGACTCAATAACTGCATATAAATCATGTTACGTTAAGCTGCTACTTATATTCAGTAAAAGAATATAGGGATTGCAACTTGTTCTTGGGTAGATCTTCATATAGAAATATGCAAATCAGCCACAAAAGCAAAAATAGAGCAGCAGTAAGGGGGAAACTAATTTACTTGTTATGGGTACTAAAATCGCAAAGCTTGGTCTGTATCGATAACACAAAGACAAGGCATCATTGATTTTATTATTAAGACTACAATAGGCTAAAATTATGCCTAAACGGCAGCTATTACATATCGCAGGTTTCTCACTATATGATATATCCCATACCCCATTATGGGTCATTTCGTGCAATAGTGAAAGAAAGTCATTGGTTATTCTCTACACTGAGTAAAAAAATAATGTGAAGTTAAGTAACTGTATGGTCAAGATAGAACCTATCTAATGTCAGCCACATTTATTCTGAAAATTAGACATAATCAGTTTTAGTGTTAATTCGACATATTGAAACGGATTTTGGTCAGATTGAATATGACTTCACATGGATGTTGATGCAAAAATTAGGACATGTATTATACATGTACATAACTATTATTACCCTCTTACACTTGTGAGGAATTTTCAATTTTGATTTCTTAATTTTTTTTGTTTTTGATTTTTTTTTTATGAAAACTCACCATTTTCTTTCTTTGTGTCCTCTTCATCCTCAAAATCACTTTCATATTTATCTGAAATTAAAAGAAATTCATATACATGTTAGTGAAAAATGAATGTTACTGTCAACAGCTTTAATTGTCAATCAAAAGTTGCTATCCAAAATATATGGGCATTGCCAAGTGTATGTAACTAATATCTTATACTACTTTTAAAATACTACTTGTCGAAAGAAGATAATAATCATGTCAAGAGAAGATAATAATCATCAAGAGAAGATAATAATCATTAAGTCAGAGAAGATAATAATCAAAGAGAAACGCTTTCAGAAAATCTAATTAGCACACTAAAAATAATTCAAGGAATTCTTTGTAGAATCTTTAAATATCTCCAAATGTTGTTATAATTGTGTATCTGCTTACTTCATAATTTTTTGTGCTTAGAAAAATATTGTTGCATCAAAAACATATTTTAATACTCAAAGACAAAAATTGCTCAACTGAAGATAGCATGAGAATTCTCTTTTTTCAAAAATATAATTTACATTTGTACTTGTTGTGCAAAGTGGTAGGGGCAAAATCTGCCGTTCTTTGGCTCCATTTTTTGCTATTTTCAATAAAAGACAGGAATGACATTTTTATATTACCCTGTCTTTCATATAACATGTATTATTTTGAATTATTAAAAAGTCATATACTTTTGAAATATATGTAACTTTAAATTTTGCATTTCAAAGTGATTTTAGTAAAATAGTCACTATAAAGCCCTGGTCACAAGCCGCTATGCGTGCTTTTTGAACGTGCATGTTAGTGGAGGCCAGGTGCGCTACGTTTTTCTGAAGACGCAAGGAAGGAAGTGGAAAGAGTATGGAAGGAGTGCATCAATGCACATCGCACGCACGTTTATATGGGTGGTTACATGCATCAAATGTTGCGCAAAAGGTAAGTGCGAGGTACATACCGACAACTTGCGTGCAACTTGATTACAACATACTTTCTCCGTACGTCTTCTACGTTATTGTAAGGATGTCGAATTTACAAGTACTGCTTACGCATGGGCTCCTCACTTCCTTGTGTTGAAGGTGCGTTGCACGTACATGTACTTGCAACATACTTACAACGTGTATGCCGTACTTCTTGATGAATCCGTTTACAGCATGCAGACAGGACCCAGCGAAAGTTCTGTATTCACTAAAACTGCTACGTCCTGTCTGCGTGTTTCAAAAACTGTAAGGAGTCCGTACTGGACACATACTGATAACGCAAGACACCGTACGGATACCAAAGGTTTGCCTACGTTTTTGCATGTAGACAGCACATACTTGCACATAAGATGGGTTGTGATCACCACTTAAAGGTCAATAGTGAATGAAGTATCATTGTCAAAATTTGTGTCAATCAATTTGAAGTATGTGAAATTATTTTTTGTCAGACGATTTAAGAATTAAGTGCGATACATATAATTATGTTTTATAATTAAAACAGACAGATTAGTAAAATGTCAGTCGGCTAGGACATTGTACCTTCACTGTCATCGGCTCTAGTCGTAGACACAACTATATCTCTCTTAGTAACTCTCTGTTTGCTTCTTTTAGCTACACATAAAACATCAAGAATCTCTTATTATACGCTAAATCAAATATATGTTATATTGTCTAAGTAAGTTATGTGGAAGAGGTCTGAAAGCTATCAACTTAAAAGAATTTTAACTCAGATACTTTGCTCTATGCATGAAATAAGACGTCATAAACTCTTGATTTTTTTTCTTTAGATTTCTTTTCCTTTCTATTCATTGATTCATTTATTTATTTTGGTGCAAAAAATATTGTTATGCACAGCTTAATGTACAAGAATAATATCATATACTGTTTACGTAGAATCATTCGCGGTGTATTAATTAACCTTCGCTTATTTCGCGGTCAGCCTCCTACTGCGAAAGTTTGCTTCTTTCACGGTCAGCCTCGAACTGCGAAAGTTTGCCTCAGCAAATTTGAATACCAAAAGCATAATTCAATACTACCAGGGAAAGATCCATGAATCCTTGTCAATGCCAAAATTGTTTACTTTTGTAAAACAGCAAAAGAATTAAAGTACCAGCGAATGATTCTACTTATACTTATAATGACTATTGAATATGGTGACCTAGCTATGCACTTTCAGACCCCTTCTTCTTCTACACAATGTTCAACCATACAATGTCTAAAACATAAGATATGGAGGGGTATAAAGCAATCAAGATGCAACATACTACTTTATGTGTTTATATGTAGATGCATAAGATGAAAATTAAAATAAAGCCTGTGTTTGTGAAACACGAATGCCCCCGGTGGCATCTTTGTTAGTATGAACACTATTTTCTGTTAGGTACATGTATGTGAGGTCACTGGGTTAAAAGGTCAAAGGTTAAAGGTCACGAGGTCAAAAATTTTGGTATCAATGGAAAGGTCTTGTCACAAAGAATACACATGTGAAATATGAAAGCCCTATCACTTCCCATTCAAAAGTTATGCCCAATGTTAAAGTTTTTGAAAAGTAGGTCAAAGGTCAAGGTCAAGGACACGAGGTCAAAAATTTGGTATCAATGGAAAGGTCTTGTCACAAGGAATACACATGTGAAATATGAAAGCCCTATCACTTCACATTCAAAAGTAATGCTCAATGTTAAAGTTTTTGAAAAGTAGGTCAAAGGTCAAGGTCAAGAGGTCAAAAATTTTGGTATCAATGGAAAGGTCTTGTCACAAGGAATACACATGTGAAATATGAAAGCCCTATCACTTCCCATTCAAAAGTTATGCCCAATGTTAAAGTTTTTGAAAAGTAGGTCAAAGGTCAAGGTCAAGGTCATGAGGTCAAAAATTTTGATATCAATGGAAAGGTCTTGTCACAAGGAATACACATGTGAAATATGAAAGCCCTATCACTTCCCATTCAAAAGTTATGCCCAATGTTAAAGTTTTTGAAAAGTAGGTCAAAGGTCAAGGTCAAGGTCACGAGGTCAAAAATTTTGGTATCAATGGAAAGGTCTTGTCACAAGGAATACACATGTGAAATATGAAAGCCCTATCACTTCCCATTCAAAAGTTATGTCCAATGTTAAAGTTTTTCGGACAAACAGACAGACAAACAGACAAACAGATAAACAGACAAACAGACAAACAGACGGACAGGCCAAAAACTATATGCCCCCGAATCTTTGATTCCGGGGGCATAATCAACCAAAAGTGCCTGCATCAGTTTCTTTTCCATTTACAATTAATTGCATAACATAGACCAATTATGGGATGAGAGTCATTTTGTGAAATCATCATAACAATAGTGTTAGAAAAATTATGTAAATAACATTCAAAGTGTTTCATACTACATTGTATATATACACCACAAAATGTATGAAAAGGACCAATCAAAGCAAAGGTGGAAAATATATGTTCCAGGTATCTCTTGCCAACCAAAATAGCTAATTTGAACAAGCTAGTCCATACAGTGTAGCATATAAAATTTTATTTGATTCTAAACATTCTAGCATTCACACTCTTGAGGGTAACACAGGGCATGCAGTTTGGACAAAATCAAGCCATGTCTTTGACACAAAAGACTATTATATAGTACCATCAGATTTGGCTTCTTTGTTTGATTTTTCATCATTTTGAGACCAGAGGTCAAGGTCATTTTCAGGTTCAATGTATGTGTCATGTTTGACCTTGCCCTTTTCAGGGTCATCTTCCACTGGTATCTCTATATTTTGATCCTCCTCCACTTCTGTTAGTTTCAAGTTATAAAGAGGTGTTAATTAATGAACAAATGAGTGTTAATTACTGCTATGATTATTTGTTACAGCTATTGAGTATTACATGTACAATGATGCCTCATAATCTAAATAATTTGATCAATAGTTATACAGTTATCAAATATGAGGAATAATTAATAAAATTATTTCACTGCAATACTTTATTCAAACTTAAACCTGTTTTAAGAGACCCTTCAAGGGAATGTCAAATAAAGGTCTCTTAAGACAGGTGGTCTCTTAATACAGGTTCATTTTCATGAAAATTGTTTACTTGGGAATTGCAAACTTTGGTCTCTTAAAACAGGAAGTTTAATACAGTGGGTTGCTAAGGCAGGTTTAACTATATAT
Source organism: Pinctada fucata (assembly GCA_028142955.1). Classification (NCBI taxonomy): domain Eukaryota; kingdom Metazoa; phylum Mollusca; class Bivalvia; order Pterioida; family Pteriidae; genus Pinctada; species Pinctada fucata. The sequence continues at coordinate 24,547,748 of AP027109.1, forward strand.
ACTTTGTACTTTGTACTTTCGTTTTTTTTTTGTTTTTTTTTTTTCGAAATACTGATTCACTTCCCATTTGGAACAGTATACCGGACGCAAAACAATTTTGGTGTCATCAATTTCTATGGAAACCAGCATAAAATTCAGAGAATTTGAAATAGAAACCTTCAAATAAGAAGTAACTACGATATATATATAGAAATGTGGGAAAAGACCACTGATTATTTAGATCTCTAAATATCAATACAAACTTTTGACAAGATTAAGAAGACATCATTGTAGGGGTTCACAAGTATAAAAGAGAAAGTATAAGGATTAATTAGAATAATTAGAATCTGAGAAGATTATATGATGAAAAATAGATCTATTAACAGAATGTACAATTGATTAGAAGTTTTTTTTATTCTTTAAGTGCAATTTTTCATGATTGAAGAGTGCATGAATAAATACAGCAACTATAAGTTAGTAAAAAGAAAATTAATTCCATCACAAAGAATTCGCTGACTTCTAAAATTGTTGCAACTTTCGAAAAAATTCAGATTTTTGAAATAAAAAAATCTGCTCACCTTCGTCCTGTGTGACAGTCACAGATCTCTTATCTACGACAATGACCTCTTCCTGCATTTGTTCTGGTTGACCTTTGTCCTTTTTAAAGGTCGGAGGTCGCTTCAAACTTCTTGGACTAGCTTGTGAATTCAATTTACATCTACAAAGAAAGAATACATTAACATGATCAATAAATAACAATTTAACGTCTAATTTATTATGTATTAATTAGACGTTTCATATCATTTATACATGTACCTTTAAAGAACTAATTTTTAAAATAGCATTACCTAGGCTAGCCATAAAGCTTCATTTTTCATTTGGCTACAACAGCATTGCAGCCAAAATTCAATGTTCAAGGTCAACATCAAGCCTCAAGATCAAGGTCAATACATCAAAGCTGATCTATTCATCATGTTCTATTTCCATAATTACTTTAAATGCGAAACTTTGTATAATATTGGTGTACAATAAAGCCAAACCCTAAATTACAGTTTTCTTTGAGATCAAAGACAAATCTCAAGGTCAAAGATCTTTACATTGTGCTCTATTCCTAACAAATTTCATTATGGAATCCTTTATAGTTCTTTCACAATTAACCTAAACGTTACAAGTCAACGGAATTCTTGACAAAGACAGGTCGACTGTCAAATACACAGACAACAGGACACATTTACTAGATTTTCAGCAGAAGCTTTTAAAATTGAAAAAGATGTCGCTCATTAGAACCTTCAGTTCAGGTCAGCTTAGTGCTTGATATAAAGGGGTAGGGCCACGAGACCCATAAATGGCCCTCGATTTTTCTCTAGAAATAAATTTCATGAGAAATACTTGATATCTCTCATGAAAATACACGAATGTTTACCGCTTTTCATGAAAAGAAAAATATCACCGAACAAAGTGCCATTAAACTGTAATGACGTCATGAAGTGACGTCATTTTGACGTTATTGACAAAATATGGCGAATATTGCTGGTATTTTTGTCTTTTATCAAAGAATTCAATGTGGCCGCATGCGTTAATTGAGACAAAACGTTTATGACAAAAGGATATAATGATAATTTTTCACTTAAAAATTTTCCATCTTATTTAATGCATGCGGCCATCGCTAATTTAATAGAAATATGCAGTTTTTACATCAATTTCACGGAATATGACCTATTTTGGTGTTTTCAAAGGGCTTAAAGGTATTGATAAACGCAATGTTTACAAAAGATCATAGATTCATGATTCAGTAGAGAACGTTTCAATATGTCAAATAACAGTTAAAAATTCTATGAATTACAGTGTTCAAAATTAGGGCCAATATCGGGCTTCGTGGCCCTACCCCTTTATAGTTATACATCCTCAATGATTTAGTAACTTACTTGTAGCAAGGAGTAGCACCTTTAACTTTAAGGAGGGAGAAGTGGCCCATCTTTCCTCCAAGTTTAACTCCTTTAGCGTGACGATATTCGCAACACGTACTGATCCTGCAGTCAATCCTACCATCCACAAAGATACTTAAACTGAACGGAAATCCACGATGACGACGAGATATAAAGGAAAATGTGTCTGAAATTATAATATTACTTATCATTAAATTTGAGTAATGAAATGTTCATACAAATTATATAAAAGGAGGAATTGATAAGTAAATGTTTTGAATGTTTCATTGAATGTATCAGTCATTGTTTTTCTCGTTCATATAAACCATTGTTTTTCAATAGGAACAGAACAGCTTTCTAACTGTATACGAATCATAGTTTGGAAAAAATAAGGCATGAGATTCAGGCCAAAATATGACGTTAATATCTCATTAGTTTAGTTCAAACATATTTTATTTCGCAAAATAAAGAAATGGAAATTGGGCAAAAGTTTCCCAACATTACATGTGCCCTTTCCCAAATATCTCATCAGCTCCTTGCGTTATATAAACTTTTGAACACAGAATCATTGTTTATTTCAACTTCTGTTATCACAATAGATTGCCATTTAAGGTATCCGTTGTACAAATAAATATCAAGTATATTATATAGTTAGAATCATTGCACATTTTTACCTAAATATACATAATACAACAAAAATAATGGTTTCTATCATCAAAGGTCAACATGCCGTCCGTCACTCAAGCCACGGAAACTACCGAGACACTGCCGAAGATTACCGAGATAATTTTAACACTGTTTAAATGGACGAGACATCCGCGAGATCTTCATTTGTACATTGGATACGTTAACTAAAGCAATTCAAATTAACATGATAGATGTAACTTTTCTTCACGCAATACTTCTCATAACAGGTACATGCATTAGGCTCGCATAGAAATTGCCAGATTCAGAGTATTCAGGACTTTTGACAACCAGAGTTACTTCCAATTTGTGATGGTATCTTACACAGACTAATTGTAACTTCATCAAATTCTATGGAGACAGTCCTTAAAAACCGTCACGTAACCATGACGTCAGATATTGTTTCAAATGGGAAATAACTCTGCATTCCGCAAAGACTCAATATCCAAAATGTGTCAAGTGTTTTGAATATTTTTCCCTGACATGATTGCCTTAACACTTTCTATATAGACATAGCCTCAGACAGTTCATGTATTTTATATACTGTTTTTATTTTCGTGCATGAACATCAATGGCGGGTGCAGTTAGCCAAAAGGGGATGCTTACTCCTCCCGGGCACTTGGTCCCACCTCTAGCTTGCTGGGGGTCCGTCAATGCTCAATTTTGTGCTCTATTGTGAGTGCTGTTGAGATTATTGTCAGGATCTTCTTTAACTCATAGGGAGAGATTTCTTTCTTAAAAGGAGCGCAACTGAGGAGTTTGCTGAATCAATCATAAACAATAGAGTACCTGCAGGCTGGAGGTTTTCCTTGAACACAGTGAGGGTGTTTCCCCCACAGTGCTGTTGGTCTATACTGACAGCCTGGGTGGGGTCCCGCTGGTCCCTGGGCAGTGTTAGGTTAGGTCCGTGGTACTTCATGGTGATCTCACACAGGGTCTGGACCTCCCCCTGGTGCATCATAGCCGGTTCCTGGCGGTGCAGCATCAGGGTGCCCTGTAATATTCCGTCACATTTTTGTCAATATTTTCTATGATATTGAATCTTTTCAGAATACAGAGTTACTTCCCAGACGGTATTTGATGTAAAAACGATTATGATGTCTTGAAAATGGTATATATTTTATAGGATTCAAGTAACAAAATTGCATTACATGTATTATGATCAAAATATCAAAGGATTATTTTCCAAAACAATGATATCAGATGCCTTAATTCATTGCAAACTTTATCATTAAGATAATTTTTACTCTAAATTGACAGTTTACTTGAAAACTAATTGAAAAATTACAAATCTAACAAAATAGTGCAAATGAATAAAAAAAACTTCCTTCGAAATAAAAAACAAAAACAAAAAACATTAGGGTGAGTTGCCTAAAATTATCATTATTTGCTACAGATGGTACGACCATGCAATTTTTGTATAATACATGTAAATGCATGCAAATACTAATAAGAAAGAAATTAGAACATGTACTTTAAACAATGAAAATCCATGAAAAAAACCCTAAATAAATCAAATTCATATTCGTATCAATAATTAAGCTTATATTAATTAGAAAATAGTTCATTGGTCCATAATGAAATAATTTCTTCCAAAAATAAATAAATCAAATTCAGATTTGTATCAATAATGATGCTTATATTAATTAGAAAATAGTTCATTGGTCCATGATGAAATAATTTCTTCCATAAGTAAAAGGTCAAACTAAAAGCAAAATTGTAAAATTTAATAAAAATTCTTAATCATGAATAATTTTGTGGAATACATAATAATAATGTTTCCAATTTTAGAGAAGTTGCTTTATAATACAAACTCTGACCTATATTCTGTAATAACAAATTTATTGAAGTCTCTATTTTTGAATCAATATTGTAGTTGCTTATTTCTCATTTGATAATGCGTTGAATTAATTTTCCTATGAACTAGGTATAAATCAAAAATAAATGTTTGACTGTTGTTTATTGATATAATATTACCTAAATTAACCATTAGGTTATTTTTTCAAAATATTCTTTCTAGAAGAAAATTGAACTTTTGACAAGATATTGTAATTTGTAATTTATGTAGTATTAATACTCTTCTAGAAGAGCATTTTCAATAGAAGGGCATTATCCATAAATATAAAAATAAGAAAATGAAAGTTGTAAAGAAAGTGTATACATGATGTACGTAGTAATAATAAAAAAAACTATTTTAGTGGTGTAATTACATTTTGTGCATGCTGTTAGATGAAATAAATTTTTAAATTATGTGGAGACAAAATGTAAAAGTTGAACATAAATGGTGAACATAACGTTTTTTTTTTTTTAAATCAGACTTTGCTTACTTTAGATGAATAATAAAATTTCATTGCATCAATAATCTTGGTCATGAAATTCACTTGAACCCCATATTGGATGTGTACTTATTTATCGGGATTCATGAAGTTTTTAGCAGCTTTAAGAGCATGCAAATTCGAAACTGTATACAATATGTATATGTTAAATTATTCGTCTGCTATAGATTTTGAAAAATAATAATTTAAGAGCACTAATTTATGATTATGTAACGATATGTCAATTTTCTCAATTTTGCCATGTTTCTGCTAAAATTTGGTTGCACTTAAATAAGTACACATACAGTAGGCCTAGTTCAATAATGAAGTACTTTTTCTCTATAATCCTGTCTTTTCCATATACATTACTTCCCACTTGGGACAATATCTGACGTGAACACATTGTGACGTAATGAAATTCGTATAGAACCATCGTATTTAAAGCATGTTTTCCCTGAATTTTATGCTTGTTCCCATAGAATTTGATGACGTCACAATCAATTTACGTCAGATACCATTCCAAATGTGAAGGGAAGGGAAAGACCGAATAAACATTCTGTCTCCACATTCATATTTAGGCAAATATAAAAAAAAAGATAATAAACAGAGGTACAAAGAGGTGCGATCTAGGAGATACAAACTTCGACAAATCGTTGCTGTTGAAATCTCCGTCTAGGAGTACCCTTTGGGGTACTCTTGGGAGATATTTCCGAGGACTTTGACGACCCAGAGACTGACTGCAAATCACACACGTGAAATACATCACACAGGTGAATAAATATTGTGATTTTTTTTAAATATGTGAACATTAATTTTGTGATATCATATTCATTTCATAAATGGGTTTGTGTGTATTTAAATATGTTAACTTCATTTTGGTCATATCAAATTTATACATGGGTTGAACACTCAGGTATGCATACTTCTAACATTTGTCAAAATGATTTAGAAAAAGGTAACTGAATGATTTATGGTCAAAAAATACTCTTTTTGAGTAACATAATACTTCAACAAACTTATATAAGAATCATATTAGCTTTCTCATATATCAATTCAGATATTGAACAGCAAAAAAAATCTGAAGGGGGATGAAAATGACAATTTTCACAAGAGACCCTTTGAAAACAGGAATTTTGAAAGCCATATGAAAGCTTTCTAGTAATCTGGGAAGCAGAATTCTATTCTAAAATGGACAAAAATTATGTCTAATTATGATCAGTTAATTTTTTTCCTTTCTTTTGGTTTTTAAAAATTTTTTCATCATAAATAATAGAGTCTCATAATTCATCCTACTAATTTTTCTATAATACATTCATTATTTTCTCTAATTAATATTTTTTTTAAAATAATTTCATCAAATTATTTTTTTGCTTACTTCACACTTAAGGGTGCCACACAATAGTTTTTCTTCAAAGAAATGAAATTAGCATTTTCATACAACTGCATAATTTTCACAAAAGACAATACCTGTACTTGTCCTGAGGAGGGTCTCTCCCTGTAAGGACTCCTAGCCTCTGCTGTACGGGGCCGCACCCTCAGTCTCTGTCCAACCATTCCGCTCCTACTGCCTCGAGAGCTACGTGGTGGGGTCGGGACAGGCGACAGTAAATATGGCGACACTTCTCCTTGGTCAATCCGTGCAAGCTGCAAGGCATACTTCTTTAAAGCTGTAGAGTCCAGCTGCAGAATTTAAAAAAAAATGCACTAGAGGATCAGCACAGAATTTTCTTATAACTCTCTTAACAAAAAGGAAAATGCAGCTTTAAAGTTGGATGTATACAAAAGAAATTTCTGTGAATCAAATGCGAATGCAAAATTTGTTGATAAGGAGGTAGGTGTAAAAAAGTTTCAAGGTCATTACAGGGTTCTGTGAAATATCATTCAAATCATTGAAGAGTTTAAAGTTCAAAGGTCAATTAATATTGCTTAATATGATTGATGGACAGACCAACAGACAGATGGTCAGATAAGGTGAATCATTAAATTATCCCCCTTAGCTCTCTGGACTATAGTTTGTATGTATGTAAAATACTTGACACGTACAGAGTATAGGTGTTTGGTGTCAATCTCCTCAGGTCTCCCGCGCTGGGGTCTCTCCTGATCTCTCCTGTCGGGAGACAACCTTCTCCCGTGCTCGTCAACGTATATCACCTATATACATATATATCTCACATATATACCTAATATAATCTCATTATAAATACTATATGTTTATAAATCTATATTTACAAAAAGAATCATTATTAGAGAATATAAAAAGTTATCAAAGTGGGGGAAAACGAATCATAAATTATATAAGAGGACCATTGAACTGACGTGTAAGATTTCAAAATCACTTTTTTCAAATATAATTAAACAATTTGCAAATATCTACTAAAAGAATCACAATTGGAGAATAGAGAATAATATAAAATTATCACAGTGAATAAAAAACTATTTTCTACATAAAATTATCTCCATAAAATTTTCTTCAAAAGATTTTCAAAAAATTTTCTTCAAAAAAATTTTCATAAATTTTCATTTTAATAATTTGCAAATAACTCCCGTTCCTGTTTCAGTCTATAAAAATTTATAGAAAGCCTTTCCTTTTCACGCGTAGAGAGCGATATTTATATTTTATTACTGCTCCGTAATTTCTTAATCTTATAATACATGATTTTCTTAACATAATCTCATACGTTCTTTACAGAGATTTACATAAAACCTTCTCCGTACAAATGAAATCTCTTTTGTGCAGTTCTTTGCTTAAATGATTTACTTGAGTAAGATCGATATTGTTTGGTTTGCTTTACGGCCACAACCCACTGATTATTTTCAAAAATGTCAGTTACACAAACAATAAAATGCAGTTAGTTGATCAAATTTGCGTTTCACTCTAGCTTTAAAGACGCTTGACATGAACATAAATACCTTCACAAAAACAAAATCTAAAGAAAAATTGACATAGTACATTACATCTAGACGTATTTTTATGTCAATTTTATGACTGCGTTGCATTTTAAATCAAAACATATTTTACAGACAAAGCACTGGGGATGAAAACCTATGCATATGCAATGCAGAAAATAACAAGCCGTTTCAGAACTGTCTTGAATGTCTAATATTATATATATAAAGAGCTAGATGGTTTCCCTCCTAATGCTACATGTACTTGAAAGCCATGATTCTACAAAAACTAACAATCTATATAAAGAATATTCCGTGTTATATTGTATGGGACAAAAGAAATGCAACCTACACTGATCTGTTTTTTCTAACCCCCCCCCCCCCCGTTTTATGTTCAAATAACCCCAGATATTTTTTGCCCACCCGCCCAACTTACGTTAGTTTCCTCGTACTCCGGTGGCGCCTCCCTCGCGGGAGCTGGGGCCGATTGTGGCCGATATCTGACCTCGCTGGCCGTGGCTGGCCGACTTGCCGCCCGACTCTCCCGGGGGGATAAATAGGGCAGTATCTCCTCATCTCCTTTCCTTCCTCTTGAAGCCTGATTAAGTTTGAATTTGTTCTTCTGTTTACATTTGTTACTTCTAGCATTCATATACATGTACAATAAGGATAACGTATAAATATCTCAAATTTATACTCTTACAATAGTATGTCATTTTGTCAAGCGCGCATTGTGTGTGTGTGGAGGGTTGGGGGGTGGGGGGTGGGGGGGGGGGGGGGGGGGGGGGTCGGGGTCAGGGCACAATCCCAGAATTTGCCAAATGATTTTTCCTGTTGTTACGTTGTGCTTTTTTTAAACAAAATCACAAGTTCCCTTGATGGACTGGAGCCCCTCTCCTGGAAAAAAATCTATATCCTCCCATGCTTGGTACAATCAGAATTAATTCAATACGAGAGTCTACTGATTCATTTATTTTTCAAATTGCGCAATCTTTATACGGTTGTAATTTTATGTGCAAGACAATATTGTAAGAGCACGGTCTCGAGATACCTTTACATTTTGGCTACATACATGAAAAAAGACGACAGCTAGGTATACCTTCGGGTAAAATCAAAGAAAGTCAAACAGAGACAGCACGATCTTTAAGCATGTTAAGTTCGGTCAACAAGATAATGTCAACCTGCAAATCATTCTGCCAGCGTTCATGTAATTTTTTCAAGGTACAACTCGCAACATACTTGTAGTAGAAAGCACCTGAAACATATTCATATCCCCCCCCCCCCCCCAAAAAAAATATCCAAATGGTTCCTTAAATACTTCCAATGTCCTTCACGCAAAATTCAGCTTATCCTTCGCGATATCTTCTCTTTTTTTTTTAAGTTATTTCCACGTATGGTGGGATTTTGAAATTCAACGTTTATAACAATTTAATAGCAATTTCTGTTTACAACAAAGGCAATATACATTTTCATGAATATTTCATGAATATATCTTGGCAACCATTGATCCGAACTCTGGTCGGGTTTCTTCTGGTTATGTTTTCTTTCTGAACTGAGCTCCTAAGCATTAGATTTAAGACAAATCAAACAAACTTTAGATGAAACGAACCATTAAATATACGATTAGAAAATACATTTTTCTCACGACAAATACCCCTCCAAAATTAGTCAAATTCAAACACTTTAGTACAACAAGCTTAAAGATAAGTCTGCAGCAATGAACACATGAGAATATATTATGAATTTCACGGCAACCACGCAAGATTTACGATTTCTGAATCTTCTTCTTCTTCCGGGGGTGGTGATGGCGTGGGCGGAGGGGGTGGCGATGGGGGTTTCTTGTAGGTGACTAATGGCAAGAGGAAAGCATCGTTGCTTCTCTTCTCTGAAGCCTAAACGTACATTTCGAAATTAAATTTCAATTTAATTTAAATCAAAAAATATGTAAACATTTCGTAAATTAACTGCAAAGGTCAAACTCAGTGTGATGAACAAGCATTGTTTTATTCACTGTTCAGAATTCATAACCATTAATCGACTATTGGAATTGAAGGGATTAAAAAGCAGTGTTAGTTTAAAATTCAAATGAAGATGAAATGCGTATTTTTGCCTTATTTATTACTTTGTACTTTATCAATATTTCAATTTTTATGCGATGATTTCATTATTAATGCTCAGTGTGAAAAACATAATAGTTATGAATACCATCGTGTATACATGACTCTCAAATCCTTTCATTTTCAATTTCATAGTCAAGAATTTTATGACTATTTATGTGCAATACGTGAACTTTTCCCTATGGAAAGTGGAATCAATATAACTATACATGTATCCTATTAACTACGGGAAATTATCAAGTATCATTTCCACGGAACGATGTAATTTTCCCTTTGATGCATGAAAGGGTTACCAAACTCGATTCAGCAATACTTTTTCCTCAACAAGATCTGAAATCGATTGGCACGGAATAACATTATGTTTGCTAATGCATAAGCTTCGGGGTATCGCAACACCATCTGAATACACTAGATGTAATCAACATCCCAGTGTTCGATCAATAAAATTATACAATATCAATGTATTTCACGATGTAATTGAACAATTCGCTCTGCGTCAAGCGTAAATTCACGTATATCTTTTATATCTTATTGTGTGATTATCTACATGATCTAGAGAGGAGATTTTAAAATGATTAAGAAATAACCCCCCCCCCCCCCCCCCCCCCCCCCCCATTTTTTTTTCAAACTTCCTCATCAATTCAGCGGCATGTATCACACAACGTTTTTCCAGATTTGAAATAACGTTCATGGCCTAAAATAAAGTGAATACAGGTGACAGTAATGTCTGTCACATTCGTAGCAAAAAAAAAAAAAGCTTTTTAACAATATAATTGCACGACCTTAAAAAGAATCCCACGGGTTATATAGATGGTGATTCCAAAGAGTAAGAGGCAGATGGGTGAAGAGGAAGGGATGGAAAGAAAGTGACAATTTTGTTTATTTCTGATAAGAAGTTATTAGAAAAAGGTTTGATCTACTGTGTACCTTTGCAACTATTTTGTAAAACGGTTGCTATGACAGCCAATTACCAATATGTAAGTAGTTTCAAGTGTCTTTTAACACCCCCCCCCCCCCCCAAAAAAAAAAAAAAAATCTGTCTTGAATCTAGTTTATCTAGTTTTAAGCTGTACCAATATTACATAACGGAGAAAAATTTTATGAATATATAAAGGCAGAATGACCATTATCATCAAATAGTAAAGAGGTAGGGTTGGTAATCTAGCGATGGTTTATGTACAGTGAAGCAAAGGTATGATGATAACTTGTCAACTAGCTACTTGAAGTTTGATGACTGCACGATAAATCTACAGTTCTCCATACCCTATATCTCTTTCCTTTTTTCTCCTCTTTAAGGATTTTTTTATCCTTCAAGAAACATGCATCAACACTGAGAGTAATCTAATTTAAATAGTGATTGAATATTGCAATCTGATTCAGTTGTTGGATTTCAATGAATTTGATATATTTACTGTAGTGTTGAAGCTAATGTACGATATACTGAGTGCATTTGGTTTGACCTTGATCCTGGTTGTCAAACAATACATCATAACTATCATGACTATGGCACATAAAAAAGTTTTATGTTATGTCATGTTTGTAATAAATAAAGCATTACACTGAATTTGACATTTCAAAATAAAATATGGGAAATCCTACAATTTAATATGGGAAATCCTACAATAAAATATGGGAAATCCTACAATTTAATATGGGAAATCCTACAATTTAATATGGGAAATCCTACAATTTAATATTTCATTTTCATATCCAATTCACTTTCAATAAAAAGTTGTGCATTTATCATGTTTATCTTAATGACTGCATAACTGATGCATATATTATTACTTAATTACATATAAAGCACTTTAAGGCACTTCCATTTGATATTCGTGGGGTTGGGGGAGGGGGGGCTTGGGTTTTTTGTCGGGGCAAGATTATTTTTTTCTGAAAAAAAAACAAGCCCCCCCCCCCCCCCAAGAATATCAAATAGACTAGCTATGCCTGATTCCTTATGACTTAATTACCACCATTTATGCTCAAGTGTAACTACCAGACAGTCAAAAAAAGATAAACATAAAAAAATTATATTGCCTTTGAGCTGCAAATCAAACAAAAGTAATGATGGATATTCTAATCAACTTGTTCTTAAATATATGTTTTAAAAATAACCATGATTATCATTTAGAACTACAGGAAACTGACCCATATATATTATTCATCTCATGATCAATATCTGACCCATCTTGTTTCTCTATCTTAATTCTCTTCGTGAAGTTAATTTCGCTTTGATTCGTTATAACGTTCACAAAAGTAGAAGTCCGATGAAATAATTAACATATCACAAAAGCATTTGTAAGCAATCACAAGTTACGAGTTGTCGTCACGGTATCACATCATACAACTTTTCAGCCACTTGATGTGATTTGATATTTTTAATGTAACAGGATTTAATTATGGCTTGCGTAATTTATCTAATGGTATATTCTCCGTTTGTTATTTTTAAGTATAACCCGTATTATTATTGCGAAAGTTGTGAAAATAATTACCGCCCGTGAGATAATTTGTTCTTCATGGAGAAGATGTAGAACTTCAGGAACTAATTTTCTGATAAATGTAGCAAGATTTCATGATAACAGTAAAATTGAAACACTGAGTACAACCAGAGTTCAAGGAAAATACGACATTTCCAAGATACAAAAGCAATGAATAATTCATTTTTCATTTTGTAACGATCATTAAAGTTAACATTATAACTTGAAAATACATAAACAAAGAGGAAAAAAAATTTAAAGATTTAGACAAAAATCTGGTATCTTACCCTCACTCGTCTGACAAGTTCTATTTTCGCAATTTCCTCTAGTTTTCTTCTGATTTCAACTTGACGGGTACGTTCCAGATCTAAAGATTTGTGCACGATGGCTTGAGCGAGAAGATTCTTTACATGTTTCTTGTGTTCTTTCCTGGCCATGCTCAGACGATACTGGTTCTCGGACACCAACTCTCCCCTCTTGTTGACCTGTAAACAGATTTATAATACATCAAATATTTCGATTGACACTAAGCACTGATTTTCATTATACACTTTAAAGCGGCATTCCACTACCCATTTTACAAGAAACCTTCAATTTTGCCACCAGAATTCTGTTTTCTGCTTGTGAAATTTGTCAATTTTGTCCCCCTTCAAATTATCTGTTGTTCAATTTATGGAATCATGTATGAATTGACCGACTTTGTTATTATAATAGCTGAGAACTTTAAACCTAATATCACATAGAAACAGGAAATAATTGTATCAAAGAAATCAACGTTTAATTCAGGGAACGTACGCTACAAAACTGATGTTTCTATAAAACAATGTATTACGTCATAATGCTTTTACGTCTGATACCGTCCCAAATCGAACACAAGCATACACCAACAAAAAGACGGACTACTTACCAGACCAGCCTTTTTGAGATGTTTCCTCATCCTGGTATTGGCAAAATATCCTGCCAGATTCTTGTCTGTTAAACTGCTATAGGTGGCCAATGGCCTGTAAAATAAATACATGTCATATTATTAAAAGCAGTAAATTTTATATATATGACTTAAGTGCTATAAAACCAGGATACCGCTACATTACAATATATCCATCCCAAATATGTTCCGCAATGTTTTTCAATAAAAAAAATGGTTCAATTTGTTTGATATATTTGCTCATAGCAGCAAAAAATTAAAAAGACGCCTATTTGGGACATTTTAATTAAACAAGAATATTGCACATTAATTATCATTGTAGTGAGGAGGTTAAATACTCCTACTTAGACATGACAAACTAAAATACATCAAATTTGACGACATAGTGGACATATTTTCGTCAGACATAAAGCAAAAGTTTGTCTTTAATTTTTTTTTTCTTTGTAAAATATCAAATTCTAAAGTACCAGGTATTGCAATTAATTGCAATACTATTTTGGCATATTGAAATATAATGACAATATATTGCAATACGGTTTTCAGCTGCAGTGCCTAGCACTATATATGATACAATATAATGTATAAACTATATTCAAATATCAAATAAATCATGATGTGAATTACCAAGTTACCAACAGTGCTACTGTAAACCTACCCCTCCCCCCTCCTTTGCATTTTTAAATCAAGTCATAAAGTCTGATATGTGCACTTAGGTGACGATAAATGAAATGATAATTATGTAAATTTGGGGATCATTCCTTTTTTCAAATATATTAATAGCTAATTTGCAGGTAATCCAGTCAGACAAACAGACACCAGACATCACAATTAAAATTTGGCGATATTGTCATTACGACATCACAACGCATGAAGATAGAAAACATCACAACGCATGAAGATGGAACATTCGAACATGACGTCAGTCATGTCACAATTAAAAAATTTGCCAAACCAATATGTGTTGTCTGGTGTCTATGCACATAAAATCTTGGTTTATAACAGTCACAAAAAATGGACTATTTATATCAATACATATGTAATGTTTAATATTTGTCCATTGTATTCAATCACAGAGGTGAGGTATCATTGCTTGGTCACAAACCCTTTCCTCTATACAAACCCTTTCTTCTTTATGTCTATATTAAAAACCCCAAGGGAGGACACTTCCTATACAATAGCTATATTACTTTTTTGTACTCGATCGTAGATTCCACTTCTATCGATCTGTATTCGACTGGTGCATCTTTTAGGATGAATTTTCAATTTGGATATGTTTTATACATTCATCTTGAGATAGCAAAACCAAAAATCGTATCAAATGGACAGTGGGCTTAGCCTGTAGGAAGGAAAAAAGAGGAAGCCACGATCGAGTACAAAGAGAGTGTCCGCCCTTGGGGTTTTATATATAGACATATAGAAGAAAGAGGGTTTGTATTGAGGAAAGGATTTGTGATCAAGTGATGATACCTCACTCTGTGTATTCAATGACCTCGAGTAATTCTTTTCATAACATGTAACTTAATATAAAGTTTGGGTAAAACTCACTGATCAATCTTTTACATCCGAGTCAGTAAAACTTGACTTAACATACAATGCAGTACTTGATGAATCACGTTCAAGATTTTAGAATGTTTGTGAAATAGATTATGGATATAAAGAACCGTTTAGTTGACTACAGCACTTCATTCTAATCAAGGTGCCTACCTTAAACCTCAACTAAAATTTAATCTTAACAACACCACTATGGGCATGCCATATGTACATAAAATCAATGTGATTAACTTTCTTTGTTGTTTTAGTAATATAAAGATCAGAAAAACTGCACAATCAGAAATGTCTAAGTATAAAGTAAACATCATGTACATGATGAATTCAGAAACACTACTGGTTTAGTTCTACTGGACACTCAGTTTTCACGTTTTTATAATATTTTTATTGCACTTATAATTCATGGTGCAGGATACAACTCCTAAATCTGATTTTGAAAATATTATACATGAAACGAGAAAATGTGGCATTAGTTTTTGGCAAATTCAGGGGGAGGGGGTGACTATGACCCCCTCCCCTCTATCTATATCCGCCCCTTACTGTTAGACCCTGCATACCTGATATCCTAGCTTGCTTCCTTCTAAGTACTGAATGATAAGCAGAAATGTTATTAACTTGACAAAACTCAAATAGTGAGCGATGGCACTTGTACAGTAAAGCCTATGCCTTCCAGTTTCTGACTTTCGTGTCACATTAAAGACATTTGCATGACACTGGCATGGCACTTACCCTTCGTGAACGTGGCTCATTTTGAAGTGTTGTGATGTGTTCAAACACTAAATCCCTCGACAAAATTACAGAATAAAGATACAAGATTGTTATCTTGTTAATCTGGAACTTGATCCATTAGAATCATGAAAGATTTCGATAAGCAAATTCCCCGATCACAGCAGCAACCGATAAACTGCCATTCAACAAACTCGTCGCCGGGGTGAATCACGTGATCAAACAATTTCACGCCTTTCGAAACACTGCGGATTTTTCTTTGATTGGACGATAAGTCGACAAAAACACGATCCGAAAAACAACAGGTGCCCGTATGACATGTAAACTACCAAATAGGAAACGACTAAGGAATTACGGATTGATTGTCATCAAAAAATCACATTTTAAACAAAAAGCTGTTAATATTAATATTTCTTTAATATAAGTGTTCCGACACCAGTAGATCTACTTTTTTTATCATGGAATGATTATTTTTATGGAAATAATTAAATGAGTGTTTTACTAATGATTTTATAAACAAAAGAAGTTCTTGTTTACATAAAAAACAAAAATTGAAGTCTGTCTCCTATAACTATGAAAACAACTTCATTTCATTATTTATTCATTCAAATGAGTCAACTGTCATGTAAACCCGCACTGTATTTTTTAAACTTCACTACAGGGTATCTATTTACATATTTATACTTGCTTGACCTACAAACAGCTTCCGCTGGACCTGAGAAGAATATACCTTGCCGTTTACCAACATTTGTACTACTGTCGTGACTATGGACCTCTCAAAAATCAAGCTGGGATTTCTAGGAGCTGGTCATTTTGCTCATTCGCTGATCAAATCATTCATAGATGCAGGTAAAAGCGCTAAAACCGTAGACTGATTTTACGAGTTATTTCCCTTGAATGGAAAAAAGAAAAAAAGAAGGGGGGGGGGTTGCTCTCAAGGGCAGACCATTTTATTTCGAAGGACTTATATAGACTAAGTCGTTTGGTGTATGTAGTGTCAACTATTTTAATAAACAAGCAGCATTTTTAAAAAGTTTCTTTTAATACTTCTTTGTTAGGACAGATAAAACTGAACTGCATGTTTACAAAAGTTCAATGTTGTGGTTGTGGCTGTGGTTGCGTGGTTGCTGCTAAGACATATTGTCTTCTCTGTCATTTTGTTAACAAAAATACATCCTTGGGGTTTCTATATTTACTTTTCTATATTTATTAATCAAGTGCAATGTGACCTTGACACTTGACCTTGGTTCAAAGTCATGAAAACCCTTGGATCCATGGTAAAAATTCTGTCAAATATTCAAATTCATCCAAGAGGTGAAAAGTTAAATGCCAGAACAAGAAATTTCAACTCGTAAGTACTGCATATGACCTTGACCTTTGACCTGTTACTTTGGACCATGGTCATGACGCAGCATCTATTCTGTGAAATACAATTAAAATCAATACAGGCAGTGGACAGTCAAGTTCTGGACAAGATTTTTAAACCCATATACACTGTGTCCTCGAAATGTGACCTTGGAAAAGGTCGTGGCAAATCCTTCAGTCCTGGGCAAATATCCTGTGAAATAGTATTCATGCAGATTCATACAAAAATAATGATCAGGACAAATATTTTCGATCTGCATACACCGTGACCTTGACATACGACCTTGGGTTAAATTCATGGCACATCATTGCCTCCTATAAATATTCAATTCTGTGAATAATCCAAATCCATACAGACAGTGAAAAAAATATGATATGAACAATATTTTCAACCGAATTTACTGTGGCCTTAATTATGGGCACTTCATTGGGTCCCGGGCAACAAAATCTGTGAAATATAATTCAGATCCATTGGGTAGTGAAAATTATGACCCAGTCTTATTCAGACAGACGGACGGGCGGACGGACGTCAAGGAAACATATATCATGTATAGCTATATGGCCTCCGCTTTAACCGAATCCTTGGCGACAAATCTGTGAGATATTATTCAGACCCATGCAGGCTCTGACAAGACTTTTCAACCCGCAAGTACTGTGACCATGCCATTGGATCAAGGTCATGGCACATCTCTGTCTCTTAGGCAACCATTCTGTGAAAAAAAAATATTCAAATCCATTGTGACAGTACTTAGAAAATCATCGTCCATGCATATTTTTCAACTCATGACCTTTCACAAATGACCCTGGATCAAGGTCATGAGGATCAAGGTCATGACACATCCTTGGTCAGTTTGGTGATGGGCAGCAAATCTGTGAAATATTCAGATCCATGCACGCAGTGAAAAGCTATGACCCAGACAAGTTTATCGATCGCGGCACAGACGGAAGGGCGGATGGACGGACAGATGGACGGCATGGAAACCTTTAGTCTCCTCCAGTTTCATTGGTAGGGGACAATAAAATTCAACAACAACTTGACTTATTTCTCAGAATAAATTTCTTTAAAAAAAATTTTCTTTACAAAAAAAAAAAAAAAACGATCCTATAACTGGCCCGAATGTCTTCTCAAATCGTTCGAATTCCTTACTTTTTAAAAAAAATCCCAAAGATGGGATAGATTGGGGACTTCAATAATATTGATAGTGACATTAATAGGGATTTTTCCATAGAAAACAAAATTATTATGATACTTAAAAGTCGAATCGGTAGAATTCACTTCCGAGTGATTTTTGCGGTTTCATCACGTCGGGTTTATTTTCCACATTCTTTCTTGATCATTTCATAGGTACACTGAAACCTGACCAAATTATTTGCAGTAACCGATCTCAGACAAGTCTAACAAAAATAAAGGTATGTTTGGAATTTTGTACGATAAATTTGAATATATAATATTTTTGGGATCACATACATGGACGTGAATGATATTGCTCTCTCAATTATCACATTTCGTCGGAGGGAACAATTTTAAAGAGGGATTCAAGTCGCTGTGTTGAATTGCTTCAGGATTGATGATTGTTTGATTGTTTGGTTTTTTTATGCCCCCGTAATCGAAGATTCGGGGGCATATAGTTTTTGGTCTGTCTGTCTATCTGTCTGTTTATCTGTTTGTCGGCAAAAAAACTTTAACATTGGCCATAACTTTTGAATGGTAAGTGATAGGGCTTTCATATTTCAAATCTGTATTCCTTGTGACAAGACCTTTCCATGGATACCAAAAGTTTTTACCTTATGACCTTGACCTTGGACTTTTACCTACTTTTGAAAAAAAAACTTTAACCTTGTTCATAACGTTTGAATGGTATGTGTGTTCCTTATGACAAGACCTTTCCATGGATATCAATTTTTTTGACCTTGTGACCTTGACCTTGGAGATTGACCTACTTTTGAAAAACTTTAACCTTGGCCATAACTTTTGATTGGTAAGTGATAGGGCTTTCATATTTCACATGTGAATTTCTTGTGACAAGACCTTTCCATGAGTACCATTAATAGTTTTTACCTAGTGACCTTGACTTGTTTTAAAGAAAAAGATGACAACGGGGGCATTCATGTTTCACAAAAACATGTTTTTTTTCTTTTTTTTTGTTTTGTTTTGTTTTGTTTTGGTTTTTTTTTTGTTTTTGTTTGGCTATTTTGTCTTTGTCTTCATTTTAGTTTATTGATTAATTATCTATAGTATATCAATTAATCTAGCATGCATAAATCGATTAAAATTTAGAATTATAGTTACTTCAATGCTTTCAGGAGCTTGGAGTTGCGTCTGTAACCACATCACATGATGAAATGGTACTTAAGTGTGACGTCATCGTCATCTGTATCCATCCTAAGGCAGTGGTTGACGTCCTCCGCAGTTTGTCCCATTGTTGGGACCAGCCGAAATTGGTGGTATCTGTGGCGGCTGGCGTTACCATAGCATCAATGGAAGAGGTGAGGATACAAAACGTGAAGAAGTATTTCTCATTCAGGAACACATTGTATTATTCATCTATAAATGAAACATCAGTAAAATTTCGATTAATTAAAACCGTGACAAAATTAAAACAAGGAAGCTAGGTAAATATAAGAGAAAAAACGTAGTACTACTCTCCCAGAAAACACGCTAAAACTTTACTTCCAACCTCACCCCCTCTTATAAAAACATCCTAAAATACTACATTTGCCATCAAAGATCGAACCTGACATGGCAACATCCGAACCATGCGTTCACAAAACATCTTCCGAGATGCAAAAATCCACTCTCACATTCACAGAGATGCTCATTCAAGGAACGTAACTGGTCGCTCAGGCATGAATTATGGGTCAGATGCAGCATCCGCACCAAGTTTGGTAAATGTAGGGCTGGGATTTTCCTTAACCATTACATAACGAAGACCGGGAGACCATGCTTCGTATTGTTTAGCTGAATTGTTGTACCCCAAAGAAGTATACCATATTTCTTCTCAAGGTATTACCTACAAATTATCGGATTATACGGATCCTGCCTAACTTGCCGTCGATGGTACGTGCTGGAGCTTCCCTATTTTCCCCGGGAACACGAGCCACTGACGATGACAACCGAATTGTGAAGGAACTGTTCTCAGCTGTAGGTACTTGTGACATGGGGAAGGAAGACGATATAGACGTGGCATCAGTTCTGGTTGTCCCATTATTTGTAAGTTTTATCTGAAAATATATTTTCAATATTCGAAAAAAAAAAAATGAAAAGAGAATATTTGGAAATAAAAATTAAATCAAATTTGGGGAATAAAAATACATGTATAATTGAATATTTGGGAATAAAAATATAATTGAATAATTCAATAAGAATATATTGAACAAGAGGCCCAAGGGGGCCACATCGCTCACCGGAGTTGCACACAAAAGAATGATAGTTGACAATTTGGTAGAGGACCTTGAGTACTTGCTTTCAGTAAGGTATCGTTAAATTCTGTGTAGCAGTTTCAGAGATGTCGAAAATGTGTCATCCAATCAGAGCCCTGGGCGGCCATATTTTTTGACCGGTCGGCATGAAAAAAACACATTCTTGGTAGAGGACCTTGAGTTCTTGCTTCCTGTAAGGTACGTTTCATGAAATTCTGTGCAGCGGTTGAAGAGGAGAATTCCAAAATGTGTCATCCAATCAGAGCCCTCGGCGGCCATATTTGTTGACCGATCGGCGCGAAAAGCACAAACTTGGTAGAGGACCTTGAGTACTTGCTTCCTGTAAGGTTTCATGAAATTCTGTGCAGCCGTTGCAGAGGAGATGTCGAAAATGTGTCAGCCAATCAGAGCTCTCGACGGCCATATTTGTCGATCGATCGGCACGAAAAAGAGGACCTCGAGTACTTGCTTCCTTTAAGGTTTTATGAAATTCCGTGCAGTGGTTGCAGAGGAGATGTCGAAAATGTTAAAAGTTTACGCCGGACGGACGGCGCGCTATGACATTAGCTCACTTGAGCTTCGCTCAGGGGAGCTAAAAAGGGAATAAAATGGAATATTTAAAAAAAGGAATGTTTGAAAAAAATAAATAAAAGGGAAATATTTGAAAAGGGAATATTTGACAAAAATCATTTTCAACGTGACGTCATGTTTTCTCGCACCTTATTATTATTCTGACATCACAATCAAAATATTGTCATATCTGTCTTACAGGATATTTAGAAAATCTTCTATCGACTTTCATCAATAATCATACAAAATATAATGAAAACCTATTGGAAAAACATCAGCACTCTGTACAGCTTGTAGACACAATATAATATATATACTTTGGCGATTCCAATTTGTAACCCTGCTTTATCTTGATAATCAATAATTTTCAGCAGTTATTTTAAGCGTACACACAAATTCCTATCAGTGACCTTAATAACCTTCGTTCTATGACCTTCAAAATCACATTGGCTTATTCAATTGAAATACGAGATTTCATGACATTCTCGATGAGATAAAAAGATACATTCCTTATCTAGGGTTACTTAGTGATTGAATCCATGGCGGATGGTGCAGTAAAGATGGGACTTCCACGGAATCTGGCAACGAAAATGGCTGCTCAGTCTCTGTTGGTGAGTATGGGCTAAGATTCAGTTCAATTCAATCAGATTGGCATTGTGTGATAAAATAACAAATCTTCGTAAAATTGTAGTAATTCTAAATTAGCTTAGACAATTACCATATTCTTGAACTTTTTAGCACATTTTAAAGTTCGTGCATGTAAACCTTTGACATCTTTTTTTTCATATTTAGGGCTCAGCGAAACTTCTCCTTGAAAGTGGGAAAACACCCGGTCAACTGAAAGAGGAGGTGTGCTCACCAGGAGGGGTTACCGTGACAACGCTACATTCTCTAGAACAAGACGGAATTAGAGCTACAGTCATGAATGCCATAGAAAAGGGAACACTCCGGGCTAAGCGGATGGGAGACAAATAAAAGTTAATGTTTTGAATGATGTAGTTTTCGTGCTTATTTTTTATTCATCTACAAACGTTGAGGGGTAGGAGGACATTTCATTAATAATTTTCCCGTCTTTCTCTGTTATTTACGACCAGTATTGCATCAATATGCATTTCAACATTTCATTTCAAAGGTCATCACCTTGAACCAGGGTCGACGTGCACTAAATAATTTTAAAATCCTTACTTGGGCAACTTTTTCTATAGTCTGCAACGCAAGAGCGACAGTTGGGGATCACTTTGCCCGGTGTCTGTCTGGTAATCACACTTTCACATATTTGGCTAAAACTCACTTGATATCTTTCAAATTACAGGGATGGTAAATCATGAGACTCAGCACCTATGTAGGTCAAGGTCACTTTCAAAGGTCAAGGTCATGTATTTAGGGTCAAGCGACATACCTGTTCTTGAAGAGTGCAATTTTTTAGTGCTTGAATGGATTGGAATAATTCATTAAATTGTTGTCCAAATCTAAATCCAAAGTTTGTCTAGGTCTTGAACCAAGGTCAAAAAGAAAGGAGGGGATCTACAACAATACTCGGTTGCAACACCCACAGCAAAACTTTCCAATCAAAAGCAGAGTAGACTTGCACAACAAGAGATGCAAAATGGACAAAGAACACCAAATGCAACATCAAAACACCAAACACGAAAGACAACAAATAAACCACAGGAGCTTGATGCCAACGATCCACATAAATACCCGCCTCTACTTTCCTTATATATAACTTTGACTAGAGAGAGATGGGAAGGGGTGGGTGTCATTGAGGGTTGTTGGCATCGAGCTCCTGTGAAATAAACCAACTGGACTAATGAGCAATCGGTGCCAACTAAGGAAGGCCATCTGCCACGTCAGTAGCAAATGGTGTGGATATCCGATTATGTACAAACAAGCCTCCCACTTTTCCATTTTCCAACAGGTTTCAAATGATGCACAGTTGTTGTGTATCATAACCTACTCACTGTAAGATGACCTCTCAGACAAGACGGCAAAATGCAGTGGCCAATGTAACATACAGATGAATATATAAATAGAAATAAAATACAAGGGGCATACGTAAAACAGTCCGTGCTCTCTCTGCTGGAGCAAGCTCATTCAGGTAATCACCTGACATTCAGAGACAACAGGTGCCTGGGCCATGTCTTCTGTAAAATGTTTACTAGAATTGTAGCCAAGAACTCAAAACTTACAATACAGTTATGATCTTCTCCCAATCCAGCTTCAAAACTGGATTATTTTTGAGCGAATAGCTCTAAGTGATCACTTGATTTTTTCCACACTAGAGAGCCTCGATTCCGTACATGTATAATTTGAAGCACAAACCAATCAAATCACAGGGTTTTCAGCATCGTGACGTATTAAATCTTCCAATTGCCGAGGGAGGGGCCAAAGCATTACAGGTCGTTGACGTTGAGGAAGGTATACGATGTACCCGATACTTATCGGAGATACGTTTCATAACTAATTTTAAGTAGCTGTACTGATCCAATTCCCTGACCTTATTCTGTTGGACCGAAAATTGAACATCTGGTAAGGCATGGGTACATACGTACTCCCTGGTGTGAAGTAAGAGAGGGTGAGATAGAGGGGGGGATAAAACTATTTATTCATCTTAAACTATTTTTACAGGAGATGTCTTATTGTTGTTTACCATTTTAGAAAATCCGACGTTAAAAATTTAAGAAAAAATATTTATAGAAAATGAAGAAGAATTTGGTGTGTTAGACAGTATCACATGTATCAAGGACGTACAAACTTAATGAGAATATAGACATTGAATTCCTTTTATTTTTTTCTCAGAAATTGAACGTTATACACTACCAGTATATCTCTCTCACCCCCCCCCCACCCCCTTCCCCACACACTCGTCTGTCTTCATTATATGCCAGACCAGGTCTGTAAATATTTCTACATCGGGCTTCATGACAGCCTCTAACCGGTAATAAACCTTTTTAAAATTGACCAATACAGTATGTTTGAAACAAAAAACTCTAATAACACCAAGGAACCAGAAACCGGAAGTTTTTTCAAATGATATGCAATTCATTTATTTTTTTTTTAATTCAAGGCGGAATATTTTTTTCATTTGATCTTTATAGAATTCAAGGAATATTAATGGAAGATATTTGTTGGAGATTGTCTCAGATTGTTCGACAACCAACTCCCCTCTTCCGCTGTACTTACATGTATCTTCCCTACCTCCTTTGTCAACCCTCTGGGTCGGCCACTAGTATTGGCGGTTTTGAATATGCTAGTTCGAGGACGGTCATTTTTTAATTCTAACGACATCATTATAGATTTGCATTTCAGTAATATTCTATACTTGCATAAACTTGTCTACGGAGGAATGTTTGATGACATACAGCATAAATGACATATTCCGATATTTAGTTATCCGCTCTCAGTACCTTCAGTGCTTTGATTTCTTATGGATTGTAGATAAAATTTCTAAAAGCTTACAAATGTTCCTTCCGACCTCACATTTCTCTCACCAAACCATAGTTGTTGGAAAAATAGAACTGTTCCAGATCAGGTATGTGACCTATCTGATGTTTGACCCTGGATATAATGACCTTGATCCTTCATTGGCTGTCGAGTTTCAAATTGCTTGACCATCCCTGCAAATCTGATGGAAGTACGATACATGTAAATACCAATCAAGTTATAGCCATTTATTTGAAAGTCTTGTGTACGACTACCAGACAGCTGACAGAGTGATCACTACAATAAATGTATGTCACTCCTGTGTTGCGGGCAACCTCGTAAATAAAGCAAAATCGCCAATCCGAAGCCATTATAATATATGTTATATGTTTACATGAACATACCCCATGAACAGAGAGATCGAGTTCTTTTATGGCAAAGTCTTGTAATTCTTTTACTTTTACTAAGTCTACCTACAATGTATTTACGATATTTATAAAATAGAAGTCAAGATTTATTTTTCATGTTTTACTTTCATTTTACAGAATATACAAAAAGACCATGATACAACTTAGGTTGTGCTAGGCATATTAAAACCAAAATTGATGAAATAAGAAATTCTTGCTGGATAAAAACACTGATCTCCTATAAAAACTTTGTACTTTTCTATTACAAGGAACAACTTTTTTCTAATGCAATAGAAAATTCTTTAACAACATTTAATTTGGAACCTAAAAGCTACACATAATTATACACAAAATTTTTTGAATAATCTGTACTAAAAAATTTTTTACTTGACAACAATAATTACCACTCGTGTGATCAAAATTGAAGAAGGGGACAAAGGAATGAATATTTCAAAATGGCAATATTTGTGAAATTTTTGGTATGATAGCATCGTTTTTCAACAGGCTTTTCATACATGTACTTTTTGAAGCTGATATTTTATCATAGGTTTGAAACTATTTCTCACATCTAAAACATAGCAACTTCAAATTTTGTGTGTTAGTTTTTTCATAAAATCTGCCTCATTTTCAGTAAAATTTTGCTTTACATGTATTTCATAGGAATCTAAAGCTTTACTTGACCCATGTCCTATAAATACCAAGAAAGTTTCGCTAGCACTGGAAATGAGATGCAACCCTTTAAAGACAAGAATATCATGTTCGAGAGAACCAAGTTTTTGGTAATTGTAGTAATTACAAACCTGACAATTTAGCAAATTGAGAAATTTTGATTTTTTTCCCCTTTGATACAGTATGTTTACTTTGACAGAATTTCTCGCATTGTCTACAAATCTAAGTTACATAAAGGTATGCGTCACAAAAAATGCTTTTTGTGTAAAAAGACTGAACTTCCAAAAGATTTTAAAAAGTTTTAAAACGGAAGTGTCTATGATCAGATCTATCACAATAAAATTGATCTATATAAAAAGATAAAATTTACAAATCCCACTATCAATCAATATTTGAGAGAAAACTGTATCACAATAATCACATGTTGTGTATATTATCAATACAAAAGATTACGAATAGGTCGAGGTTTCACTAATCTACTTTTTTCCCTGACAAATTGTCTCAAATATTCTTATTTCATTTATCAAAGTTCCATAAAATTATAAGCATTTTAACCTTTGACAATTGCCATATAACTTGTGAATGAAATGAGAAAATTCTATTGCACAAAGAAAATACATTGGTACCTAAAATGCACAACTAAATTAAGCTCAAAAACCTCCATACTGGAGTGATGTTGTGGCAAGTGTGCAACATACATGTATGCAGAAATTGAAAAGTTTAACATTACTTGTATGAAATTAATTAACTAACGTGATGGAAAATTTCATTCATTCCATCAAAATTTCATACAACTTTCCGTAGTACGAATCAGAATTATATAAAGTACTTCAATAGCAATTTAATTCTATAAAGAAAATCTAACAGTTTTCTGTTACTATCTGAGCTTGCAGTATAAAGGACCGAGATAGTATGGTTTAACATAGAGACAAACTTTCATTCTAATGGTTTAAATACAATAATTAACAAACTTTGTTTAAGCCGCTAAAACAGTTACAACAAAGACAAACATGTATGATTTAATGAAAATTGCAACTTGACCCCCCCCCCCCCCTTATTTTCAACAATGCCAGGATTAAATAAGGATCTTTTTCTTGCAATGAAAATATTTTGTGTACAATTGTTTTGTTCAATATGTCACATATGGACTAATGAATAATTAATTGCCCTATATACTTGAGATTTTCATCACCTTATCAAAAGATGTAAGCATTCTTTTTTTTATTACAAAGTATCTCATTGTAGCCCAATTAGTTAAGTGCTGGATTGGGAATCTTGGTTCAAACCCTCACTTTGCCATATGAATTTAGCCTTGCAGTAGGTTTTTTTTTCTACATTTTTATGATGTTTAAGAATATCTCTTTAAGTCAAATTTTGGTAGAATTGGCAAAATACAATGTTATATCCCATACATTAAATAGTATATACATGTATGTAGGTTTTGGTCAGGTATACATTATACATGTATGATAACATATGGTTCAATGCCATGGTATTGCGACACCAAAATACTCCAACACACTGCTGCCTTGTTTATAATGGATTCCTCAACTTCGGGAATCCCGCATCAAATTACCACAGTAATGATATAAAGAATCAAACTCGCCATGTGATCAACAGTAACGAAGTTAAAATTGCGAGAAAAATTTCATAAAAACAACTTTTTTAAGACAAAATTATAATCTATAAAATCTTCTCATTAGAACGAGTTGACAAGAACTTGGTTTTGCAGAATTTCATAGAGATTCATGACGATTTAATTCTTTAAAGCACCTTTAACAAATTATTCCGACAGGGCGATGACGTTTTTTCACAACAAGCCAAACTGTGGTCCTTTGTTTATGTAAATGTCACCAAATTCTTCTGGTTGTCGAACTTCTATGGCCTGAGCTTTTTTCAGAACGAGGAGAGTATAAAATTTAGATGCAGCCTGCTTGCGATTTAAGCAACGAGACATCTCTTTGAAACTGAGTTCATCTTTGTATCTGAATGCCACATCCAAAGAATGTTGCATAACCTGACTCCGTTTTGTTAACTGTTTTTCTTCTTGTTCTTGATTTTCTGGCATCTGATCTGTGTCTAATTCCGGTTCTGCATTGAATGTCTGAAATAATGTATAACGCTTGTAAGATAACATGTATGGAATTTTAAGAATATCTAACAAGTCGAAGGTCATTTTTAACATCGATAGACCTTTTCACTACTTGGATCAATTTTGTCTTTTTATGTAGCATTTTACCCAGATGAATCATACTGCGCCAATCCATAGCATACACTGCCATGTAATGTCACATCATTGTTTAGAGTGCATAGACAGGCTGTCTACTCTACCTCGATGAAAAAGTAGGAAAAAAGTAGGAGTATTCAATGAAAAAAAGTAGGAGAAAAATAGGAAAAATAG
Source organism: Pinctada fucata (assembly GCA_028142955.1). Classification (NCBI taxonomy): domain Eukaryota; kingdom Metazoa; phylum Mollusca; class Bivalvia; order Pterioida; family Pteriidae; genus Pinctada; species Pinctada fucata. The sequence continues at coordinate 24,575,582 of AP027109.1, forward strand.
CAATCCAAGGAATGCTTGTGTCGCCTGCGAAGCGGTTTGATTATTATTCTAGAAAGTGGATCAAAATTATTGGTATCAGTAGAAAAGTATTTTCAAATGAAATTCATTTGAAATATCAGACCACTTAATTACAAATTAAAAGATGTGGTGATTCTCAAATTTTCAGAAAAGAGTGTCAATCATCTAGGTCAAGGTCAATACGTAAAAATTGGTAGCAAAAAGGTCTCATCATAAGAAATATTAAAGACCTATCACCTACTGTACCAATTATAAGATATATACAACCTTAGAAAAGTAGGTCAAATATCTAGGTCAAGGTCAAAAGGTAAATCAAAGGACTGAAAGTCCTGCGAGTTGGCAAAAAGTAACATTGAGAAGAACATACAGAAGACAAGTATAAAACTGGCACAAATCAAACTCCAAATCTATGCCTCAAATGCTTGAATGAGTGATTCTCACAATACAAGAGTTGTCTCAAATCTAAAAAAAAGTCTGGAAATAACTGCTTTTGAGGTCAGAGTTCAAGGTCATGTCAAATATGATCATGTCAAATTTGTTGCAATTGTTATTGGTGTATGTATGAAGTATAAAGACCTATCACATTTACTTTAGGAGATATTTGCTTTTGAAACTTCTTAACCAACTTAAAACCAACATCTTAGGTTTATTAAGTATCAAACTGAAAACCCTTTTTTCCTAGTTGGTAAATAGCTCATCAGAGCTAATGTTGACTGTTACAAATTATGTCTGACTTTAAAAAAATATTATTGATTGATTGATTTACTTGTCTTAAGTCTTCTACACATCCACAAATTTCAATATCTAAGGTCTTTTTTTTTTATCCTAAATACAATACTTTTACCTATTTATCTAAAAATGGGATGCTCCTTATACAGAGGAGGGAAGTACAAAGAAGAAGATGTGCCATATTTTAATGCACTGACATCAACAAGTGATCACTATTCTTAAAGCATCGTTCCTTGTAGCATTTTTTTTACATTCTCATAATGCATTTAACCCATTATTTACAACTTGAACTTAAACGTCTGTCGTCTAATATGTTCTTTTGTCAAATCATAGTGGTCCTATTTCTTACTGCGCCAGTAACAATGTGCGTTGTTTGGTCCGTGCAGGGTTATCAAGTGCAAAGTTGAAAGTGATAGCAATGAGAGTTGGCTTTGCCAACTCAAAAATTATGGTATGTGTAGAATGGCATTGTTAAAAGGAAAATACATGTGAAATATCAAAGCCCTATCACCTACCAATCAAAAGATATAGCCAATATTACTTTTTTTGAAAAGTAGATCAAATATCTAGGTTAAGTTCAAAAGGTCAAATATTATGGTCTGTGTAGAAAGGTCTTGTCACAAGGAATACTCATGTGAAATACCAAAGCCCTATCACTTACCAATCATAAGATATATCCATTCTTAATTTTTTGTGAAAAGTAGGTCAAATATGTAGGTCAAGGTCAATAGGTCAAAAACCATGGTATGTGTAGGAAGGTCTTGTCACAAGGAATACACATGTGAAATATCAAAGCCCTATCACTTACCAATCAAAAGATATAGTGAATCTTATCTTTTTTTTCAAAAGTAGGTCAAATATCTAGGTCAAGGTCACAAGGTAAAAAATTATGGTATGCGTAGAAAGGTCTTGCCACAAGGATTGCACATGTGAAATATCAAAGTCCTAACACTTACCAATCAAAAGATATAATCATTCTTAATTTTTTTGAAAAGTAGGTAAAATTTCTAGGTCAAGGTCACCAGGTCAAAAATCATGGTATGTGTAAGAAGGTCTTGTCACAAGGAATACACATGTGAAATACCAAAGCCCTATCACTTACCAATCATAAGATATATCCATTCTTATTTTTTTGTGAAAAGTAGGTCAAATATGTAGGTCAAGGTCAATAGGTCAAAAACCATGGTATGTGTAGGAAGGTCTTGTCACAAGGAATACACATGTGAAATATCAAAGCCCTATCACTTACCAATCAAAAGATATAGCGAATCTTATCTTTTTTTTTCAAAAGTAGGTCAAATATCTAGGTCAAGGTCACAAGGTCAAAAATTATGGAATGTGTAGAAAGGTCTTGCCACAAGGACTGCACATGTGAAATATCAAAGTCCCAACACTTACCAATCAAAAGATATATCCATTCTTAATTTTTTTGAAAAGTAGGTCAAATTTCTAGGTCAAGGTCACTAGGTCAAAAATTATGGTATGTGTCAGAAGGTCTTCTCACAAGGAATACACATGTGAAATATCAAAGCCTTATCACTTACCAATCAAAAGTTATGGGCTGTGACACCCAAAGTGTGACAGACAGACAGATGGACGGACAGACGGACAAAGTGATCCCTAAGTGTCGCTATGCTTCGCAGGCGACACAAAAAGTAGGAATAGGGTAAAAGTAGGAAATTTTCCATCAATTTTAGTGACAATTTTCAGTAAGTATGACACATAAATCACAGTAAGCAATGATTGTACACTGGTAATGTTTATCTTTGAGGAAATCACAGAAAGAAATAAGAACAAATTGATTTTTCATGTAAAATATACAGAATGGGGGAGCGAAGCGAGCCCGAAATTTTTTAAAAACTTTGAATCAGATGTCGATGACAAGTAAAGCAAGTATTTTTTTACTTTTGAGATGAAAAAGTAGGAATACAGTAGTAGGAGGTTTTGAAGAAAAAGTAGGAAAAAATAGGATCAAAATAAAAAGGTAGGAAAAGCAGGAAAAAGTAGGAAATAGTAGGAACAGTAGAAAGCCTGCATAGATAACCATACAAATAGACAAAAGTCATTCAAGTGAACCTTTTCATGGAATGGTCTATGTTAAATACAAATATACATTTTTTATATGTATAATATTTAAATGTACATGTAACAGTAATGTTAACTGAATCTTAAGATTGAAGATTTTGAAAGATATACATTTGTATGACTGATCCAACCCTATTGGGAAGTGAAGAAATGCGTACAGAAATTGAATATTTTCATTATCTCTAAATTCATTTTTCATTATTTTACTACAACATCTATAATTTATCTATCTACATTTCATTTTGCCCATTTAAAAAAAATGTACATTCCATTTTGAAAGGGAATTTTGTTAAGAGCCTACTTCACACCAGAAACACAAATATGTAATTTACATCTAAATATGCAGATTACATCTAATTCTTTATCTTTCATAGAGACTGCAAAACTTACTATAGCTTCGTCCGGTATATGAACAGGAGGGACTGACGGAGGGGGAACACTTGGAGGTGGCACTGAGAAGGGGGCTATTGATGGAGGTTCCGTCTCATAAGGATCGATATTAGGTTGCTGCATAGAGGGGTCCAGAGAAATATCTGGTACTCCCTCGGTAAAGTTATTAAACAGATCTTGAGCCGACTGGTCTTGTACGGATTTATTTGGTTCTGGTGCAGGTATATGAAGCGGTGATTTCATCAGACTCTTATCGCTGCGACTTGACCTCTTGGACGTTTCCATCGTAGACGGTTCCTCGTATATCGTGCTGATTTCCTGAGGTGGTGCATATGATTTGTCTGAAATGAATAAGTCGCACATAAAATATCTTGCATAGAATTTCATGAATATTCAAAGCAAAAACATTATTATACATGTATTCACTTAGGCTTAATCGTTGCTGAGAAAAGGTTGTTTCGCATTTCTCTCCTCAATCTACATGTAATTTTGTTGATAATTGACCTTCATCCTCTAATATTCATTTGAAAATTGTGCTTCATACTCTAAATTCTTTATCTTTGGAAGTTTCATTACCAGAACGCAGGAAACTTTTTTTCCAAGTTCAGGGTTTTTTTTTTATTTTGGGGAAGGTGCCTGTGCCTGTCTCATTTGGGAAAATTTGCGACATTTTGCTAAAATTGGGAAAATTTTCAAACAAATTTTCACCTAAGTATAACCCTAAAGTATCATTTATTAACACTAGCAATCTATTGATTTGCTTGAATTGAACAAGGGATGAATAAAAACTTTTAAAAATGCACTTCGAAATAGGATATTTTGTGCTGATTTCCAGGTTTTGAGTCTTATTTTCTCAGGTGATTATTTCATAATTCCTCTTTGGGAATTTCAGGGTGATTTTTTGGGAAAAATAGAGCAAATTTGGCATTGAGAAGGGGCCGAAATTTGGCCCCAAAACAAGGAAAAAAAAAACCCTGAAGTTATATACAGTATACAGTAATAAACAGTGATCATACTGGGATTTGCCAGAGTGAATAGCAAACCAGACAATTTTGGCAAACAAATTTTTCTTGCATCAAAGTGTACATGTACAAAAAATTTACAAATACATGTACATGTACATTTGTTGTGCAAAATACAGTACTGTTGAACTGCAAAGTTAAATTTTGTTAGGAACATCATATTGACGAAAAACAAAGGTCAATGTCACAAGGTTCATATTGCAGAAATTCTACATTTGAAACTTTAATTTTTATTTAAAAGGAGATCAGAGTCCTATCAAATTTATTCAAATGTAGATGTAAATTACATGTAAAAGCTTTAAGTTGGTAAAATTAATTCGTACCTTTAGATCTTGCTTCCTCAGCATTAGATATATCGGTTGCCTCCAGATCCAACTTGTCTTGTTCATCCTCTTCTTCTGTTACTGCCCTTGTGTGGAGATTTCTTGTGAAAAGCTATAAACACGAAAAGGCGTGTATAGATGCACATTAGCAGTTAATTTTATGTTTGAACTTTCATTTTAAGACACACATTATACATGGTGTTCAAAATCAAATTTTCATAAAATTTACATGCTTGCATCAAATGCACATACTATAATCTATAAGAAAATTCATTAATATGTTGTCTTTGTCCACTTGTCAAATTACTGCAATAGATGATTTTCACATTACCGCAGTTGACTTGAATTTACACATCCTAAGACCCGACATTTCAAGTTTTGATGTAATTTTTAACCATGACGTCCTAGCAGATTTATGATGTCACAGTCAGAAACGTCAAAATTTGTGATGTCGGGTCTTGACGTGCCTAAAATGCAAGTCTAGTGGTAATATGAAGAAGGTCTATTACATTTACAATGGCATTTACATAGTAATGCTACCTTTGAGACTGATTTTGATACAATAGATCGTCCTGGTAACCCAAACAATTTTTCCACACCCCCAGATTCCTTCCATTGCATCAGTTTCTTTGTGGGTGGAGCCAAGTCTAATGTGGATATAATATCTGACGTGTCCGACAGCTGGAGTTTCATTGTTTCACTCGGAATTCCTTTTTGTTCATCAACAATCAGTTTCCTTTTTCGTTTTCCTTTCTTTTCCGTTCCTGAAATTAATTGAAAAAATTCAATCATCCAATACTATAAATTCAATAATTTCATATTGCACTGGATTATTACATGTAATGCTGTTATTTTAACACATGAAATTTAAGATTAATGCTGTTACTTTAACACATGAAATGCTGTTATTTAATGCTGTTATTTTAACACATGAAATTTAAGATTAAATTCTTTCCTATTCTAAAAAAAAATTTTATAGTTCAGTTTATGTTGCAAATATATGTTAACACCTATAACATCAGAAGATCTCTTATTATCTATAAACAAGAATTTTTCATCAAGAATTCAATGCTAACAGGCGGAAGAAAAGAATTTTGAGCAAAATTCCCCTTCAAAAGGAGAGTACAAATATTGTGTGAATATACTTACATGTATAACTATACAAAGTAGTAAATTTTGAAATGCTTGTGTTTAAGTTTCGAAATGACATGTTTTCAACACATGGACAGCATCAATAAGGAGCTTTGGAAATTTTTTTTAAGAGTCTTACCATGTAGACCCGAGACATGAGTTGTGTCAAGAGGGGGGAGAGCAAAGGCTTCCTCCTCATTACTGATGAGTGTGGTTTGTTCTGTGGCTCCAGCAGTGATCATGGTTGGCTGAGTGGTCTCGGAAACACTTGAAACTGTACTTTGTTCATTCTTCTCTGTATCTGAGAATGCAAATTTTCATTTACTTTTTCAAAATCTTGTCGAATATTTGAAATTTCTTTCAGACTCATAGTATATAATATTCATCCTTCTAGACCTTCAGTATGCTGGTATCTAAATTTAATTACAGAATAGTCCAATTTCCAATTAAAGAGTTGAGACCTTCTAAACTTAATTTCATATGAGTAGACATTTGACAAAATATAATTTGGAAGAATTTTCATTGTGATGTCATATTGGATCGCATTATCTGAATGCTTCCAGATACATGTATGTTCTCATGGCGTCATACTTTCCACCAATTTTTTTTCATGTCAGATGTCTAGCTGTCTGACTGGGCAACTTGCAAATGAAATATTTTCAGCACTATCAAATTTCAAAAGAATACCTAAATATACAAAAACATATATATGTACATGAAAAACACTCGTGAAATAAGTTCCTAGATTGATGATGACACCTTACCTGTTGGTTTTTCTGCTCCTGGTTCTTCTACTGCTTCAGCTGTTGTCATGGAAACCTCTGGCATAGGTGCATCCTCAAACAAACCTCCAGAATGCATGAAGTCATCACCTGTAAGTAGTTGTTGACATTATTCAATCTTGCACCTTTTTTTAAGCACTATATGCAGATGGATATCAATCAATCTGGCCTATTTGCTACAAAATTCAACACTATGATTTATTAATTTGTCCCATTTCATCTAGAATTTGCCTCCTGTTTGAATGTCAAATTTCTACTACAGACAGGTCCGGGTGTAATAGGGAAAAAACAAAAAACGCAGTGTATTTATTTCAGGTGTTTTCTACAGGTAAATCAGAAAACACAGTGTTATTGTATTCCCCCTCTGTCACTTTCATCCCCCTCTGTAGCTGCTATATGCCCCTCTGATGGAAGGTGTGAAAATCGCTCAGGTGTGGAAGTTACCCTGACAAAAGGCCAGGTAGTGGCATTTATACTAGATGGAAATATTAGATACCATTACATGTATGAAGGCTGTCTTCTGTTTATTTTTCAAAACTTAACAAACACTTGAAGTTTTAACATGTATAAAAGTGTATTTTAATTTCATAATTTAAACTTTTATAATATCCACTAATTTTATAATAAATTGAAGTTTGTTATTGGACATTCAAAAACTGAAATTAAAACATGCTAAAATATAAGATAAAATTATTTTATAATTATACTTTTCATTTCTTTCTAATATCCATAATTATCTTTTTCTTTTTATTTTTTTTTCACATATTGGACATTCAAAAACTGAAATTAAAACATGCTAAAATATAAGATAAAATTATTTTATAATTATACATAATTATCTTTTTCTTGTTCTTGTTCTTTTTTTTTTCTTATTCTTTTTTTTTTTTACATATGGATATCTGAAAGAAAAAATATACATAAAAACAAAACAATGATTATAAGAAAAAAATTATTGTACTTTGTAATTATACAAAATTTCATTCAATTAAAGAAAAGC
>AP027109.1:27648990-27739072 GCA_028142955.1 Pinctada fucata
TTATAACTTTTATAATTTGGACTATGATCCTGTAACTGTCGCTCCCATTTAGAAATACTGGTAAGTTATCTTGTGCACGAAGGACTCAGTGAAGGGAGGATTTTTTTCGCCGAAAAAAAAGGAGAGTCCAATCCGACAAGGGATGCATTTTGAAAAAAAAAAGAACCAGTAAAAACGAAAAAAAAAAAAAAAAATCATCAGCTTCCTGTCCCTGACCCTTTCTATATTCTATATACGTAAATATACGATACGGACGTAAGACCCGGCTCTGATCTCCGGTTGCCCACTGTTTCTCGCTATCTTTTTTTTTTTTTACTTCAACATGTTTACTAATGTATGTTTTTTGTATCTGTTCACACCTTTTGTAAATATTGAATATAAGACTTAATGTTTTATGAAAATTCTCTAATATATGTGACATTGGCACACACAAATAAATACAAGAACTGAATTATATATGGTTATTATATAAACTGATTATCGTGATTATTTGCCAATCACTAATTCGGCGGATCCATAATAAGAAAATTGAAATATGAATGGCCTAACACTGATTGTTACAAAATGTAAGTTATGAGTTTTCGGAGTAGAGTGTAGACTATATTATTATAGAATGTTCTGCGAATAAAATGAATGTATTTTAATAAGGGGAAGGAAAATTCGTATACATATTGATTGTATGATTCACGGTATGGACTGGAAAAAAACATCGATAAAAAAAAACAACAAATGTTTATTAATTTAGATATTATTTATTTATCTATTTCTTTATTTTTTTAATATTAGTATTATTGTTTTTATTTCCGCTGATTATGAGAAGGACCGGGGGGGGGGGGGGGGGGGGGGGGGGGGGCTGGAGCGCGATGTCACATCCATGTGTATATCATTGAGGATTGTTGACTCCGCTGAGTTCATATGGAGGGGAGTATCCTTTTTCAAGTAGTGTTACGTCGTTTTTCCCCCGTAAATTATTCATTTCTTAAAGTCGCGTACGTTTTTGTTTGATTTTTCCTATGGATGCACGAATCTCTTGTTTATTTATTTCAATAAAAACAGTCACTTGGTTTCTTTTTGCTGTACGTTTCGTCCATGTTAGGCCTTCATCAGTGGACATTATTTATTTATTTATTTATTTATTTATTTATTTATTTATGTTTTTCTCTCATTTTATTCTTTTATCTTTTATGTGATGCACTTCTGTTCAAACTTTGTTACTTTTCAAAGATCAGCGCGCACGAGACGTGGTGGTTACAAGTATCTATGCTAAGACTTGGAGCTAAATGCTAAATTTGACATAGGGGGATCCCAGAGGTTTGTCTTTCTCTTCCCACAGTTATTGGTCAATTTCAAGAAATCGAACATATTAGCTAGATTTGTAGAAGTTGACGGTCAATACGATGTTGTTCCGAGTTTCATCTGATCAATTCAACACTGCAATCTGAAGCAAGAAATAACATTTTCATGACCAGTAGAAAAGCACAAACATATACTTCTCGAAAATGGACACGACAACGCTGAATTTTCCTAAAGGTCAAGTAATTCATGAATGACCATGACGAGTATCGGATTTGTTTACATTATGCATTTCTTGTTTCATTTTGTTTTTGTTTTTTCTTAGTATACATTACAAAGTGTATGGTTAGATAGACTCATATATATCGACAGTCAAGATTAAAGGATTCTGATTTTTGACCATGTTCTGCATAACTAGGTCAAGCAACATAGGCGGTCCTGTTTGTTTTATTTTCTCATAGTCCCGACCAAGACAATATGTAGCGGATTACTGGTTAAGGATGGTCGGTGGAGTATAAAACTAACTAAGAAAAATAAAAAAAGAAAATAAAGACGCTGAACATTATTTATTAAAATCAGGCAAGCTTGTATTAGATGGCAACATTTATTGCTCGTCTAATTTGTGAAGAAGCATCATAAAAAAGCTGAACAGAAAATTGTGTGGTACGAGTGCGGCTCGAACCCATACTTTTAACAAAGAGTAAGCTGGGCGCGCTAACCACTACGCTATCAGAGCTATTGCACTCACAGGAGGTTAAAAGGTAATTTCAAGTTTCTATACGTGAGTGGAACGTCAGCGAAGCCCCTTTTTATTCACGTAGAAACTTCAAGTTACCTTCTAACTTATGCCTAGTTTTCTACCAGCGAATATCGGTTTCCTGAAGCGGGGTTTGGAAACTGGGCTTAAAATAGGCGATCAAGCATCTAAAAATAGCATTTATCGGAAATCGTCTGTTATGTCGTATTTACGAAATAATGATACCTGTACGCTATTTAACTTTTGGAATGTCATTTTTCTGATTTAGATTACACAGAATACGATTATGTTGGTTTTGTTCATGTTTTCTATTCATATGAGAGCTTATTTGAAACTACCGCGTTAACAACTAACTGAAATGGGATCGATGCGCAAGAAGTGCGCAAAGCGCGATAACTCGAATTATACTCGGCCTCGTTAAGATAAATGTAGTTGGATGTAGCCTGTACCCTTTACCAATACATTTTTAAGAGCTGTCACATGCATGTATTAATGTAAATTCCACATTTAGCCCTCAGGATTGAAAAAGGGGTATTCTACATGTATCTTTGCATGCATGGCTCACTGTTGTATAGTCATGGATTATGGAAATACATGTATATGTAGATACTTGTACATGTACGTGAAATCTTGCATGTGATTGTATAATGCAATGGCTATTTAGAAATTTGTAGAATTCTTTAGACCATATTTTAAAAGGTTTTCAAAATAAGTCTCTTAATATTTAAGCTGATACTCTTATGGTGCCTGTAGAACTAGAAATGTTTTTGTCAGTTACATGTATTAGGATTTGTTTCAATCAAAAAGAATCACCAAGACATATTAACATGATTAAAGAGGATGTTCAGCATGTTCAGAGGGTTAAATTAAAAATCCAATTGGAATTTCAAATAACTACTTTAGCACATGTATATAAGTGTCATATGCTGAAGGCAACTGCTTATGCATCATGATTGATGCGAAATTTCCAAGATATTCAATAGAAACATGATACATGTAAATTTGTATTACCTTTGATCATTTGATAATTTGATTTCTTAAAATCATCAGTTCTTCAATCCATAATACCATGAAAATGAATGATTGCAAAAAATTTAGTCTCTTTGTACATGTATGATGTATCCTTACTCAATGTATTTCTCTTGACCTGTGTTTGTTTATGGAGTATCTTTGTTCTCTACCAGGGACCTACAGAACGAGTAGAGATTCCGACACAGGACCTGTCTACTGACGAGGAGGAAGTGGTGCACGGCCAAATGAGAAATTATGAGAGGAAAATTGAGACTCTAATGTCGGAAATGGGATCTCTGAAAAATGAGGTACTCACATTATTGTGATAAAGATATGACAGGTGCAAATGATCTGAAACTGATTTTGTTAATGTGTGTCCTTGAACATAGTAATAATGAACATTCAGGGCCATCACTGATTTCAGTAGCTTTTAGAAAATATCATTTATTTCTAGGCACCTTTGTAAATACATTTTTTGTAACAAACGATCAATGATTACATTTTGCAAATTATGGAAATCAGTAATATGAAAAATGATTGAAATCCATCTTACAAGTGGAGGACACAAAAAAGGAAATGAAGGAATTCAGTCAAATTTTCAACAGTCAGAGGGTAAATGTAGTTTGTGCGCATTTCTATTTCTCAAGATTTGTTCCGTCGCATTTTGACATTTTGATTTTAATCGATTGACAAATAATTCTATGTCCAAGTTTTATCATTTCATGAATTCTGTACCAATTCTACCAGATGATAGAGATCTATCAAATGATAGCAATCAAAATTTTGAAAATTCAAATTTATATATTTTAAAGCCAAGATCATATTTTAACATGGTTAATTCACTATAAAAACATTGCAAAATTCCATCTTGGAAATTTCCCCTTCCTCTATTTCAAAATCAGAATACAGTAAATGATCTGAATTTTATTTCTCTAGGTTGAGGTACAAAAAGGCAGACGGGAATTAGAAAAGAAGGAAGAATTATTGGAGACATCACGGCACGTAATGGACCAACAGGAGAGGGAGTTAGAGGACACTAAGGATGAACTTAATCTAGCCGAACACGAGAATAAAATACTTCGGAAAAGTGTCGAGCTTTTGAGTGAGGAAGCTGATATTAATAGGTAATATTAAGGTGTCCTTTGTACGGATAAATATCAAGTGTATTATGTGGTAAGAATCACAGGATATCATTACCTAGATATTGAGTCTTTGCGGAAAACAGAGGTTAATTTCCCATTTGAGACGGTATCTTAAGTAAAATCATTGTGACGTCATGAAAAAGGGTATGATAAAGTCAATTTTATACCGTCATTTCCCAGAGTTTTAGGCCTGTTTCCATAGAATTTGATGACGTCACAATTAGTCTACGTCAGATACCGTCCCAAATGGGAAGTAACTCTGGTTTTCGAAAATACGGAATACCATAATACAACATAAAAGTTGGTTTCAATCATAAAAAATCTCCATGCCAACCATCACCTAAGTAACGGTAAACTATCGACACACTGCTGGAGATTACCGAGATCATTTTAACACTGTAAATGGACGAGACGTCAGCAAGATCTCCTTTTGTATAATGGAAACGTTAAGCGTCTATTGATGTGTGTTTAATTGTTATAATATTTTTGTCTGATAGAATTTCATTGATAAATGTGTCTTGGTAGTGATGGATTTTCTGTGAAAAGCAAGAATTTAAGATGGTGTCAAAAAATGCTAAGGAATCTTTCCAGATTGTTTTTGGTTTTTCATCCATACAAATGCAAAAGTTTCCCTACTGATTTTGAAGGAACTACATCTACACCTACCAAAGTGACAATGTTACTTTCTTGCAATACACATCCTGTCGGGTTGTACAAATATTATGAAATTTTCTTGACTTAAGTCAAAAGTCTAAAAACATACTTGTAAATTGAACATTATTTTGGTTTGGTTTATTCATTTGTACATGTATTTTCAGACGAGATGTCACAGTGTTATCAGCAGAGAGAGAGAAACTTATGAAGAAATTAATAGAGGTGGAGATGGACGGACAGGCAGCAGTCAAACAGATCGGGGAATTAAGAGACTCTTTAAGGAGAATGAGAGAGGTAACCGAACATTTTAAAGCATAATACATGTATGTCCAATTTTCATTGCCTGTAGATCCTTTCACATTACATGTAACTGCGGAATAAATGTGTACTTCAGATGCAGAGGAGAAATCGTGGATTGGTGATGATATCTAATTATAAATCTAGAATGATTTTTGAAGAACCAGTGTTTTGGCAAACAAAACTTTTCCCCTCACCAAACATACTATAACTTCCCCTAAATTGTGTTATTCTTTTTTTCTCTTGGAACTTACATGTCCCCTCAAGTTTTGTGCCATAAAAACGTTTTATGGCGCACAAAACTTGAGGGGACGTCTTCATGATCTATTGCCATGCAGATTTTCAATAATATACATGTACAGATGTGTCTTACAGTCATGATTTGATCTTCTTTCTATCCTTCAGTTTGAATACTGTGAATACATGCATTTCTTTATTTTATGAATAATTTTTGTATATGTACCAATACATACATGTACATGTAACTCATCTACCTCCACCACAGGGGCTACAGTACACAAAGAGTACAGAATAAATACCCCCTCCCCTCCATTTATAATGCATAAACAAACACAAGGGGTGACTCGAATGATGATATCGCCCGATTCACTCAATCAATTTCTAGCTCAAATTTTGTGCAATTGGTGAAAACTTGGTACCGATCCATCAAGAAACGTCTACTCTTCCTGAGTACATGATCAACTTTGTTATTTACCTGTGCAACTCTCTGTTATTGAGTGGAATCTGTCACCCGTATCGAGATCCATGTCAAAGGAAACGTGAAGGCAATTCGACCTTCACCTTGCTCTTCGTCGTATAGGCTAGTACCTGAGGCCTTCCAAAGTGCAATTTGGAAAGTCTCGGGTACTAGCACAAAATTTGAGCTAGAAATTGATTGAGTGAATCGGGTGATATCATCATTCGAGTCACCCCTTGTGTTTGTTTATGTATTATAAATGGAGGGAAGGGGGTATTTATGCTGTACTTCCACAGTGTTTTTATGGTCATTAGCAGAATCAACACTGAATTTGACAAATATCAAAAGTCTATTTCATAAATTCAATAACAAAAATTATCATTGTACATATGTACAGTTTTCCAGTATCTTTTAGGCCAAATTTTCTGAGCAATATTTTGATGTTACAGGAAAACAGAGTCTCTTCAACAGACACAAACAGGTGGCTTAAACAGAAGGATATTTTATTGGAAAAACTCTCAGATTTTGAATCGACCAATCGGACGCTACGACGGTTGCTACGGGAACAGCATCAAGCAGAAGTGGCAGCCGTCAGAATGGGAGAGCAGCGTGATCAGCTGATCAGGAAACTCGCTGATTCAGATAGATATAATGAGGTAATACAGATTGTTACGATGAAGTGAATAAATATGAATAGACAATTTTCACATTACCGCAGTAGACTTGTAGTTTATACAGATCAAAACCGGACATCACAACATTTGACGTAACTTTTTACTGTGACGTCATTACAGCTTTTTGACGTAGGAGAAAGAAGTACATTATGTAACATCAAATGTTGTGCAGTCTTGGCGTGTCTAAAATGCAAGTCTAGCGGTAGTATGAAAATGTTCTATTTCATGTAGTCAGTTAGATTCTGGATATGTACATTTGTATGTATGTACATGTATGTATCTCTTTGAAATATATGCATGGAGATCTCGACTAATATCATTAATATGCTTATTCTGTGCTTTGAAAAGTATCTGAAATCACTCCGTTAAGTTCAAATTTTATCTGTCCTTGCTGGACCAATTAGAGTAGAATTTACAACCAGCTGAACCAATCAAATGTCGATTTACAAATGTTGGAATAGTTACTTGACCTCAAACTGCATTTAAAAGCATTATGACAGGTCCTGCTGTAGCTATGCATCATAGAAAAAAGTCTATATGTAGTCAGATAGTTTAACAGTGGTCAAGTGATCTTGGTAATATGTGGCAAGTTTCTATGTATGCAGTTCAACTTCACTGTAAACTTGTGTTCTAGACATACATGTACATGTAATTGTACGCATATCTTGTTTGTAAAGTCTCCTGACGGCGAAGTTGAATACTGTAAACGTGGTTATTTTCGCTGGGGGAAAATTTCGCGATTATAACATCAAGACGTTATGCGTTGGGGAAATTTTCGCGATATAAAAGTATTTCCCATTGTAAGAATGTAGTGGGATATTTTCGCTCTGGGGAAATTTTTGCGATGTCTATAGATTTGCGAAAAACACGAAAATTATCCCTACGCAAAAATGTCCACGTTTACAGTATTGATAAGTTTATAATATTTACAATGTATGTTTTAGTAAAGTTTATTTATAGCAATTCGCTGCTCTTCAAAAAGTAAACAGGTCTCATGTTATATTTTGTGTAGAAAAATCTGAATGCAAATTTTGGCAATATGCAAATACAAATTTAAACAAAATGATCCCTCGCCTTGTTTGTTATGGTGCAGATTAGATTCCGAAATCTTCCAAAGGTTTGATATGAGTAAAGGTGTAGTCAGCTTTAGAATGTTTATGGCATGTGTATTGCATAATTAGTATTTAAAAGACACTGTGCAATATTTTGTAAATGTAATTTTGGAATTCTTAAAACTAATGATTCTTTACTTGTGCAGCAAGATTTTTTTTAAATGCATGTAAGGAATATATGATCATGTACACTGCAAAAGTCACATATTTATTATTCAGTTAACTGAATTCGGAAAAGATTCTTGATTATCTTTAGTTTCTAACCACTATGGTTAAGGAAGAATTTTTAAAATCTCTAGGTAAATGTGTATTCTATTTTCTTGACTTCATTTGTTGTCCACATTTTAAGATGTTAGAAGCATTCAGCTTCACAATGTAAAGCTACAGGTCAAGTTTCACTGCTTTACAAATGTTTGACTGTCAACACTACATTTTTTTTATACGTATACATGTATGTACATTTTGGTGTAAGATTTTCATTGATTTTGTCACGTACAAAAATTAAATACAAACTGTACATCTTACAGAGTTTGATCGTTTAAGTTTCTATGCTTTACCAAGTTTCAATTCAACATAAACTTATTACAAATCTTTGAAGTCTCATTCAATTTATTACAACTTGATTGGAACACTTTAAAATGAATCTTACATATAATGAATAATGTATGTTTACATTTCAGAGGTTGAAAATGGAGCTTTCTGACTTAGAGTACCTGATATCATAGTTAAGATCGCAGATAATTGTAACTCTTTACATGTATATTACATGCAATGTGCATTAACATTTCAGAGACTGAGAATTGAGCTTTCGGACAGAGACCATCTGATATCAGAGTTAAGATCGCAGATCATTGCTCAGAAGGTAGGTTTATCTAACATCCCCACCATCCTTATTATTTCTGTATGATTTTAGCCTTGTTCCCATACATTCCAATTTACCACCATCCAATTTTAACCCCCCCCCCCCCCCCCCATATTCTACTTTTCACTAAATGTGTTTCAATACTCTGCCCTTTTGATGTACAATGTACATGTATATACTGTACACATAAAAATCCAATACATTGTAATTTTTTTTCCTTTACCCTGTTGTCAACCCATATTTTATTTTCCTAATCCTATTCATTGAATGTGTATACTGGTAATTATTTTGCCCTTGATTGTCTTGATTCATCTAATTTTGCACAAAAGTTGTTGATGTAATCCTTATAATGTTATACAATGTACTTGAAAAGGTACAGGTGTATAAATGTAATTGGTCACTCTCATTTTATTATTCACGTTAATTTAAAAACATGTCGTTCTTCTATACATTCAGTTTCATCTACCCAATTGTATATTTTTCATTTTGTATAAGTTTTCTATCATTATCATTACATTAGAGGACTTCGACTAAAAAAGAGATAAAATTACGTGTAAGTTGAGGAAGCAGAAGAAAAGTTTTGAAACAATGCAACAGATATGAGTCACATTTACTCACTGCATGTTTGCTGGAATTTTCTCTAGTTTTGACAAGTTTTCTCATATTAATCTACATGTATCTGACTTTCTATGTGATAGAAAAAAAGAGGAACTTAGATTTGGAATCGGTGCCAGTTAGAAATGTCTTACTAGATCTACAAATGTATTTTGTGTTGACTACTAAGGATTGATACTTAAAGGAATTCATTTATCAAGCATCAGGCTATAACGTTCTCATTGCATGACTCTCCTGCAAGAAACTTGAAGGGAAGTCAATCATGTTAAAGGGCAAAATGTTTGAATTTGGTCTTTTTGAAATACATGGTTATTTCCCATTTGTGCAGGTATCCAACGTAAAAGCATTGTGATGTCATTCAAATCCTTTAAAAATGTCATATATGTAACCCTGTTTCCCTGAATTATATGAATTTGATGACGTTACAATGCGTTGACGTCAGATACCTGCACAAATGGGAAGTAACTCTGTATTTCGAAAAGACCAAATTACATGGGTGAAATTGATCTGCGTCCGGCAGCACGTTTCCTTTTAGCATTTTTATCAAATGGTTACTTTTAAGTTCTCAAAAATTTCTTTAGCAATAAGATGAAGAATTTTTTTTCTTCAAAATTTAGTGTTAAATACACCTAAAGATTTACTTTGAATTGCCTGTATGAACATAATAAAGAAATCAGAGTTAATAATTTGCATGCATTTAGATTTAATTTTAAAATATATAGTGACTGTGGTAGATTTGTTAATAGATAGGAAAGATAAAATATATTGTAGTAAGTTGTACTGCTTGAACTAATCAACCTTAGATACTGAAGTCTAGAGAGAATCTTAAAAAATGCATGAATTACCCTGAATTCCATTGTAGGCTATTGATGATTTTCATAGTGACTGTTACATGTAGCTTCAATATTTCTCCCGTCTTACACGTTGTTTCTATTCGGTTAATTTTGTGTTTGAGAGGGCTTCAATTCCTTCCCATAGACTGCTGTAACGCAAGCTGATTGTTTATCACAATTGCACCTTAACATGTGATTACCAGATGATATTGCACATGTAAGTAATTTCTGTGATCAAATAAGTAAAAATTCCCTGTCTAAATCCCTTCCCTCAACAATGAATATCTGAGCCCTGTGTAAAAACTTCCCGGACCTTTTTTTTTCGGCAAAATAATCTTTGTGATACACAATCGGCTTGCACCACAGCAGTCTATGCGAAGGAATTTTAGCCCTCTCTCACACAAAAATAACCGAATAGAAATGTCATGTGAGATGGACGAAATATTAAAGCTAAGTTACATGCAGTTTCCTCTCGATTTTATACTTGTATATCTCAAGACCCTTTAGAAGAGCTTTGCCGCTTTCTTTTTGCTTTCTTCTCTCGCATTAGCTCTTGAATTATTCGATCTTTATGTGAATGATAAGGCAAAACTTGTTACATTTACGGCATCCTTTAAAATATTTTTTTTTGTGTCGCCTGTGAAGCATAGCGATGCTTAGGGATCACTTTGTCCGTTGTCTGTCTGTCAATCTGTCTGTCCCACTTGGATGTCATACCTTATATAAAAGTGATTCCTAAGTGTCGCTATGTTTCCCAGGCGACACATGCATTCCTTGGAATGATTTTTTTCTCATAGAAATAATAACAGATGTATATGCCTCTTTCCTTCAAAGGTACATGTACTTAGAGAAAGTATGAATGTTAAAGCATCTTTTCTTCAACCAGACTCTGTAACGCTGAAAAAATATGGAAGAAGCAATTTCCATGAAACCAAAAAAGATGAATTTAGCTCGCCATCCTTTCTTTTAGAATTATTTTCAACAAAGAATAAAAACAAATACTCAACCCAAGATTCTAAAGCCCTCTCTTATGCATACATGAAATATCCTAGACTTCCTTGACTATTTATATAAGTACCCTGACAGTGATGAATTTTGTTTTAGGATGAAAATCTAGCTCTCTCTGGTCTTCAGTCCTCAATTGAAAACACACGAGCACATTTGCAAAAACAGTTGCGCACAAAGGAAGCCGATTTGAACCGTATGGCGGTGCAGATTCGGGTGAGTGGGTGTGATGGTGTGAGATTGGTTTGGTTTGCTCTGGTTTGGTTAGGTTTTAATGAAGATTTTATTGACTACGCCAGTGAACCATACAGATACATAAGACTTACAATTTATTGGGGAAGGGAAGAACGCAAGAAAAGATCGGAGATATAGAGGAGTTCCATTATTATTTTACTAAGTGGTTGTAATACTTTGTTAACTCTAACGTAACAGATATTATGTCATTGAAATGAAAAATAGTATATATGTATTTCACATGTTCACATATACTTCTCTATAAAAGATTAAAAAGTATGTACATGTATGTATTCATTTTTGCCTCAGCAATTTATATCGTGTAATTGAATTAATTTACCTAACTTATGTTGATCCATAATCTCCTTCTATCGACAGAATTTCTTGGACAATAGACATTTAAGACATAATAGACCCTTCCGATTTCGGGAAAAAAATGCAAAATTTCATGACGTCACAATGCTTTTACCTCGGACAAACAAGCTTCGAACCTTGGTCAAACATCAAAATTGCATTGTGTCGTCATGGAATTTCTCACATTTTTCCTGCGTTCGAAAGGGTCAATTACATTAAGCATGGATTGAAAGTATCTAAAACAAAGAATAGATATTCTGTATTCTTCTATGCATGGCTAGCTAATTTCACTTAATTTGCATGCAACATTATCATAGTTATTGAACTGTATTGCAATTAAGGTTTTACAATACCAAGAAAAATTACATTGCATGCACTGTACTTTGTAACGTTTTCCTACTATTTTTAGACCTTGGAGAGTGCACGAGCGCAGGACAAAATAGAAATCGAGCATCTCCAAGAACTGGTGTCGAGGGCGAAAGAAAAAGCAGATAGGGACAAAGACGCCCTGAAGAAAGCAACAAGGTAGATAACTCTGTGTTTCTTTTATTAATCTTCATAGATTTATAGGGAGTGTGCATGATAAACCTTCCTATATCTCTAGTAATAAGTATAATATAGACCTTGGTATGGGGTAACTTTAACTTTGATTGGCCTATTAAGATTCAAATTTGAAATACAGTACGTGTGAAAAAAATATATAGTATAAGGGTGTTAAAGGGTAAAATAACTGTGTGAATTTGTCTAATCGATTAAAGTATGGGGCTATATAGTATGATAAATTGTTACAAGCCAAAGATTTGCACATAATTATATGACTCAAATGAATGAAAATAAGCATTCATTGATTAGCTAATTTATGAAGGAAGTTCTATGCTATATTTATACTGATATTGAGTGAATTTCTTTGTGTTTGTCCAATGCCTTCCATTTCTCCAGTCTTCCTTTGTCAGTTTTATAGACCTGTTTCCTTTTCCTTGGTTTTTACCTACAGAAAATTTGTATAATTGTGTTAAATTATTTATTTTCCCTTTTAATATTCAAAGCTAAGATAATCACCTTTAAACTGCATGCGTAACTTTGTTGCCTTTATTTTGATCAGGCCTGAGTATGTATAGAGATACGCAGCTATAAAGGCCGGTTTTGCACTTTATAGTGTCTTTGTTTAATCGGAATAGCGTCATCTCTCATCTTATCATTGAAAGTCTTCTAATTTAACATGTTACATTGATTTATTGAATCTTGAAATATTCAGTGCATTTCATATTCACTTAATAGACCATTTTGCAATCTTGATTAAAAACTCAAAATGTCCGAGTCAACGTCTTTTGGCGTTTTTTTTCATTATGGCGTCGCTGTTAAAAGACGCAATTCTATTCTGAGGTAACAATGAAAAAGTGTGCAAAAGTTGCCTGCCTCGGACTTTTTTTGTAATTTTGTCAGCCATTATGGCTTTTGGCAAGTGGTCTATTGATGTTCAAACAAAAGCATTATTGATTGTTATACTCTTGAATGGGGTTAATTTTTTTTTACAGAGAATATTGCTATTCTCTGTTAGCAATACAAGAGTTAATTTCAAACAAAAGCAGTAGGAAAATGTTGATTCTTAGTAAAATAGAAGAAAATTCATCCCCAAAAAAGGATAGATGAGAGATGAAGTATAAAGAGATCTTGCATGCATGTAGAGTAACCATCCCGTCTTTGACATGTCATGATACTACTTATAACCATGTCAGATAACTATTGATTGTATTATTATAATTCATAGAAGTATATGTGTCTTAGCAACCTCCTGGTCATATTACATGTATTTGACCTTTGATTTTCAAGTATTTGGCAGAAACTCTAGGAGGGGGGGTTGTAGGTTAGGGCTGTTTCAAGTTGAATTGGCTTCAGAGATATTGAACGATTTTGTGTCGCCTGTGAAGCATAGCGACACTTAAGGATCATTACTTGTTTCACTGTCTGAAAAGTTTTTTAAATGAGGAATTCTAAACAGAATTATCAATGAAATTTTAAGTTTCCAAGAACACAAAAGTAAAAATTTTGTTTACATGTGGTGTCAAGGATCATGGTTTTCTACATGTCAAGTAAGAGAGTATTTTTTAGCTGCAGTCACCGCTGGGAATGATTTTTTTTAAGTTGCAGACATTTTTTATCAATTTTTTCTTCATTGTTCCTCATGGCATGGTTTGTTAGTTACTCATCCAATCCACATACTGCACATAGGGGTTGCCATGGTTACCATTCTATAAATAGCCCAGGGTTAAGTAGTAGGCAAATGGATTATTAGGATTAAAACGGTAGTTGGCAATTCTCAATTAATTTTTATATTACGTTGGATTTTATTACAATGGGTGGTAAAAATGTTAAAACTCGTTATCTTTGGTTAAGAAGCTAAAACTAAGAATAAGTCAGAGTTTAGCAAGTATTGAAAACAACTGCAGAATCGCCAATTGTCAGACATTGCACCTGCTGGCAGTCTTACAGATAGTGAATGGCTGTAATAATTGGCCTTGTCAGGCCATTTAATTATGACGTCATAATTTACATGTATAAGTCCTCTAACAAGTGCGATGTTGGACATTTGAGGATCCCTAATTCAGTGGTTTTTACACTGTCTGCACTCCCACTAAGTGAGATATTTGGTCTTTTACCCTGTGCAGAGTGCAGAAACAAAGAGCGGAGAGAAGTCAAGACGCCTTAGAGAAGCTTAATTCTCAACTCTTGGAACGCGAGGCTCAGTTGGAAGACTTACGTTCTCAGCTCGATCTGATGGGGCCCCGATACGATAAAATGTCCAAAGAAAAATCTCAGATGCTGGCGGAAAATTCGGCTCTTAAGACGTAAGTCTCGCATGCTCCAAATCACGTCAATTTTTACACAATTATGAATATAAATAATTTATAACTCATTAAAATAATAGTCAGTATAATTATGCACCAGTCAGTATAAACAAAGTTACTTATCAAATGTATAGACAAGCTGTACTCATATTATCATAAAAAAAAAGCATAGCACTTATGCCGTTTAAAATATCTGCCACAATTCCGCTTGATAAAAAGTGATTTACTTAACTTTCCATATTAAGCCTTTTTGACCAGATATCTCTTTATTAAGGCATGCACAGTATTAGAGTAGTCACAGCTAATATGTACTCTTAGTTAACCAGAACCTTGCTTTGGAACATGTAATCACTATCCTCTAACATTATAGTAGTTACAAGTGTTAATTCTGATTGAAATTGGATGTTTTCTATAACAATGTGCTGCAAAAAAAAATCTGAATGAAGTCCGTTTAAATTTGAGTGCCGTATTTCAGCTCTCCAAACTATATCAATTGCTTTGTTGCCAAATGTCGGAGTTATACCTAATGGCAATCTTGTATATTATGCCACCATTATCAATTTGCCTTTCAAAAGACTTTTTGAAGCACTTACGCTGTTTAAAATATCTGCCAAAATGTCAGGCATTTGGCAATCTAACTATTATATGAGGACTTACGTAGTACTTCACCAATGGGTACTAACTAATTTTATTAAACATTCAAATTTTTGCGACCTTGAGTTGAGTCCATTCCTATCACTTTTGTAGCATAGTTTTAAAGAAAACATCTGATTTAAATGAGATCCGATAAAGTGTAGAGATACTAGCTTCTGCCAAAGCATTATGATATTAGAAACTTCACATTTACAGTAATTTTCATGAATATCATTGTCATTAGACATATATATTTAAAAGCATGCTACATTCATGCATTTTTCAACTTATCCAATTTTTTCGGCTTTTTATGAGTTTTGACCATCATTTTATGCTAACAATGAAAATGGCAGTATTATTACAAAAGATTGAGCTTTCTTAAGATTGAAATCTTATTTTCATATATTTACCACTTTTATGATCATTATTTTATAAATTTTATCAAAATTATTTTCCATCATATTGTATATTATGCTTTCTTGCTAGCTTTTATTATTATTCAGGCTTTTAATATGCCAAGGTTGATTGTTAAAACCAACTGGCTTTAGCATGTTTAGGGCTTTTTACTTAAAAATTTTATTTTTATCCAAAATTTAATAGAGTATTATATATAAACATATATACAGGTAAATACGGCACTTAATGTTTGATAGAATGGTTTGGAGAGAAGTCTGTTGAGTTAGTTGATAAAGAAATAAAAAAAAACTTTTATCAAAAAGAGAAAATCAATACATGTATAGATCTTTGGCTAATTTGATTATATTTATCTGAAAGGCACTATTTAATAAAATGAGCAAAACTGAAGACTTAAATTAATCGCCATAATGAATAAGATCTTGTTAAAAAATTGTGTCGATACGTAAATTAGATTACTATATATCAACAAGAGTACTGAGAGACTGTATGTACCATTGTAATACTTTGATGTTTATATTTAAGGCGTCTAGAGGAATTAGAAACTCTGATGGACAGAGTAGAAAACAGCTCAAAAGTTCATCAGGAAAATGTCGCACTTCAGCTCCATGACAAGCAGTCCGAAATTTCCGGGCTGCATTCTGAAAATGAAAGGTTAAAGGTAAGTACTGTTAAAATTACTCATGCTGTGGATGCTTTAGATGTCTGTCTGTTGCTTCGCACACTTAACATATAGAGACATACTGCATGTTCACTCTCCTGATACTTAGCATGTGTGATACCACCTATAGTTTGTTGTCGCTGTAGCATACATAATTAGACTTGTGATGAAGACAGAATCAAATTGGATTGCAAATGAGTTTTAACCTACATTGTATTATTTAGGTTTATACAAAATTCTATAATGACTTAATGTACATTTTGATTCGTACGCAATGCTAAATTTCAATGACATCGTCATTGTAAGTAATTCATTGATCTATGAATACTACTATACAAATTGTTCATGTATGATTTTGGATAATGGATTGAGAGATAATTTCAAATTTATTTATTGTCATTCCTTGACAATGGTCTGTTTGGAATTTGTTGTTGCAATTCTGTCTTCACAAGTTGCCTGATATCTAAATACATGTACTAACATTTTGTAGAAAGCTTAAACAATTTTCCCTGTACAAGTAGTAAGAATTTTAAGTGTTGTAGTATGTTACTTACAATATCATCCCTTGTGTGTGAATACTGTGATATTAACAAACACATTGCTTAATTTCTATATCACAAGTACATGCTAGATGAATGCCACGCAGAGTTGAAAACAACCACCCAAAAACTGTTAGAAATGAAAGTAAGAGAAGACGCACTGGCCAAAACATTAACACAGCGAGCTGATGAATTCGAAAACACAAATCAGTTTGTCAGCGAAATACAAAAAGAAATCGACTCTGTGATTGAAATTACAAATTCGGAACTCAACGAAAAGCAAGAACAAATTATTTGCCTCTCGACGAAACTGACTGATACTCAAAGTAAACTTGATACCTCAATGAGCTGCTTGAAGAGTTTGCAAAGAGAAGTTGAAGATATGAAAAGTAGCAAGGATGAAGACATAGCCGAGAAAGAAAGACAGGTGAAAGTTTTGGTGTCTCAGCTCTCGGAGAAACAGAAAGAGCTTGACCAGTCTCTAGACAATAATAGTCTGCAACGTATGTCATGTTCTTGTGTCAGTGCTGAGAGATCAGGAACCAATTCTTCCGCAGAGGTATAAATTCTGACAGTTCCATAAGCATTGAGAATTTTTTAAAATGCTCTAAAGTAGAATTGAGAAACTGCATGCAAAATTTAAAAATAATTTACATGATATAGAAAATTGACCCTTCCGAACGCGGGAAAAATTTGAGAAATTCCATGACGTCACAATGCAATTTCAATGTTTGACCGAGGTTCAAAGCTTGTTTGTCCGAGGTAAAAGCATTGTGACGCATTTTGCATTTTTTCCCGCAATCTGAAGGGTCAATTCAAGAAGTTTATATCACAGACTCATCTTTAAAATGACCTCATTATCCAAAAATGTCATGTTAATGTAGATACTAAACTTTCAAATATAAAAAAAGAAAGGAATAAAATATGATAGCCAATGAAAACTTTAAAATTTTTGTTACAGTCAATACAGAAAGAGAAAATTAATTCCAATCGCAATAATGATGATTTAGTTATGAAGCTGAAAGAAAAAGAATGTGAAATAGCTTCTCTCAAGATGGCAAATGACCAACTTAAGGTAGTAGTGTTGAATTTTTGTTCGAAAATCAAAATTCAAGTAAATTTCTTTAAGCTACAGATATGTAAGTGTAACAGAAACCAAATTCATGTGGACTTTTGTTTTCATAGAAAAATAAAAGGAAAAAATGATTTTCAAATATTTATCTTTTCTACAAATTACATGAGACTTTTTCAGACTTAAGGTTTATATAGAGAATGTTTTTAACATTAGGTTATATTAGAAGAGGCCCACAAAGGGATTAGGTCATTTCAGAGTATTTCTTCTCCACAAAAAGATGCTGATGACAGTTTTAGTAACAGGGAAATAAGTGTACTCAAAACGGAGATAGAAATATTGAAGGTACATGATCAATCATTTAATCTAGTAAAAGCGTTATGATGGTTTCAAATGGCAGGACAGCTAGATATTCAAGTTTTGAATATTTTAGAACTTTTAATGCATTAGCAATCATTATGAAAAAATGAGGATCACTTAGTCAGATGTTTAAAATGACATATCTTAAGTTGAAAAAATGAGGGAAAAAATTCTGAAATGTAAATAATCTTGGTCAAATTAATTTGTCGGTAGCAGAATTCAGTGTATGAAACATTTAAACATCCCAAATCTTACTGAATATTCCAAGGCTTTGATGGATCAAACAAAAGAAAGTGCCAAAGAACAGCACGTCCAACTATCAACGGAAATGCAAAGGAAGCTCGAAGAAATATCAGCTTTATCAACAGAGAGAGACCAGCTTAAGGTGGAATGGAATTTCGAAAAACGTTCCTTCAAATTCTTGTTGTATTTGCCATTATATAAATAGTTTTAATATATTGTTAGCATGTGTTTATTATTCATATCTGTTCCCATTTCAGTTATCTTGCACCGTTTCCTTGCATTTCTAACATCTCCCAGTTCATTCTAACTTTCCTTTATGTATAACATTACTTCATGCTTCTTAAAAATCAATTACAGTAACTCAAAGTTTTCTATTTAATATATTGTTTATATAGTACTTGGTCATGTATTTAGGTTTTTAGTTTTCAGGTTTACAAATTCATATTTTCAAAGAATACAATGTATGTACATATGTATATTGAATTAGAAATAGTTGCTTGAGGTTGAATGGAATTTCCGAAAAATGTTCCTTCAAATTCTTGTTGTATTTGCCATTATTCATAAAGTAAGACAAGTTTAAAAAATGACATGTACAGATTCGATATCTTCAACTTTGCCTATATTGTTTTTTGATGCATCCATGTCATATAAAGGATATTACAAACTATGAAATTTAAATTGTTTATATTTGACCCACACAGGCTTCCATACATTCTGTCGAGACCAAACTTCATACAGCAGATGAAGAATTAGTGCAGCTTAGAGGGAATCTGAAGCAATATGAAAACTTAGTGGAGGAATACAAGGCTCAGGTAAAGTACAGAGAACCATTTGTGGCATAATTCTTTTTTTTTTTTTTTCTTTTTTTTTTCTTTTTTGAATATTTCATTTTTCTCATTGATTAAAATCTTTTGTCCTAAATTCTTAAATTAATTCCATCCTTTATCCCTGTTGATTGTCAAATATTCCTAATCATGTTGACTGTATGCTAATTATTGCTTATAAGTTATTGAATCAAAATAAGATTTAGGGTTTATGATAGGAAATCACATGTCCATTCATGATTTCATGTAAGTTCATCTGGGGAATTCCACAGAACGGCTGGGTACCGTTTTGTAAAAATTTTATCGAATTCTAAATGTTTTAGTACTTTGTATATCTTCTATGTTAGCCAAGTTTGTAATGTTATGAATTTGTATGACCTTGATTCATGAATATTTGACCTAGGTCAAGGTCATGATTGGAAAGTATGAGGGGTGGGGTGGGGATTTATATGTTGGACAGAAAAGCGTTGCTTGTAGAAATTTTCTTAATATGATGAATTGAAATTTATTAATTTTGTAAAACCAATTGATAATTGAAGTTTGACATAATTAGGAATTTGACAACCAGTTGAGAAGTCAGTGAATCGTGTAGTGGCTAGTCGTAATGTTGATAAGAAAAAATTTGTGATAGTTAAGGTAAAAATTACAGATGTGTGTAGATATTTACATGCTAGGTATAAATAAGGTGTAGTAACTATTGCGTTGATATTATGAAAACGTTTTTATCATGCCATGATGTCTATTTAACGTTTCATCTAAGATCATTGCCCTATAGGTCGTTACATAATAACTGATGGTATAACTCCATACATGATCAGGTATTTTGCTTTAGGGATAAAGTTTGTTCAGGCACACCGGTAATTTCATTTTGTGTTAAAACTGATAAAATACATCATGTAAATCTCAAACAAAGATTTCAATAGAAATTGAAAATAATCATCTCCTCTCTGAAAGTTAAAAAAAAAAATGAAAGGTGTAATGAGCTATCCTGAATTTGTGCATACAAGATTTAATATATCCACTCGACTTTTTAGCTCGCCGGGACGAATGTCCGGAGAGCTATTGTCATACCCCCGGTGTCGGCGTTGGCGTTGGCGTCTGCGTCTGCGTGCGCGTGCACAAAAACTTTAACCTTGCCTATAACTTTTAAACCAATACAGATTGGGCTTTCATATTTCACATGTGCATTCCTTGTGACAAGACCTTTCCATGGATACCAAAATTTTTGACCTTGTGACCTTGACCTTGGAGATTGACCTACTTTTGAAAAACTTTAACCTTGGCCATATTTTTTGAATGGTAAGTGATAGGGCTTTGATATTTCACATGTGTATTCCTTGTGACAAGACGTTTCCATGGATACCAAAATTTTTGACCTTGTGACCTTGACCTTGGAGATTGACCTACTTTTGAAAAACTTTAACCTTGGCCATATTTTTTGAATGGTAAGTGATAGGGCTTTGATATTTCACATGTGTATTCCTTGTGACAAGACGTTTCCATGGATACCAAAATTTTTGACCTTGTGACCTTGACCTTGGAGATGATTGACCTACTTTTGAAAAACTTTAACCTTGGCCATATTTTTTGAATGGTAAGTGATAGGGCTTTGATATTTCACATGTGTATTCCTTGTGACAAGACGTTTCTATGGATACTAAAATTTTTGACCTTGTGACCTTGACCTGGGAGATGATTGACCTACTTTTGAAAAACTTTAACCTTGGCCATATTTTTTGATTGGTAAGTGATAGGGCTTTGATATTTCACATGTGCGTTCCTTGTGATAAGACCTTTTTTATTGTTGTCGTTGCAATTTACATATGGTTGCCACTGGCAAGCTATGCTGTCATTCTGACAAGTCTGGTTATGTAAATTAATACAGATTCAATTCGATACCTTTCTAAGCTTATTATGAGTACAATGCAAACGATTTATTTGCTAGGCATTCTTTCGATTTATTGTCATTATAGTATTGGTTACCATAATACTAGATCTCAAAAGATATCTTTGGTTTAGAAAATTTTAAAATTGGATAAAAGATCCTAATCAATCCTGCATTATTTTTGACCGACCCTTGTGTTTCATCCAGGGAAAGAGAGTTCCTACGGTAACAAAATCCAATCTTGAAACCCCTATACTAGATTCTCAGAGTCAGGTAAAATGGAATGTAGCATGATGTCTGTTGTTACAGAAAAAAATTATTCTGCTATGACAGAAGAATTCGGTTATATTTGCCTGCCCTTTTTAATTAGAGATGTACCTCACAATGCTACTTTATGCCTTTTATCACATCCTGTCAATTTTTACACTCCTGGAATAAATAAAAAATCAGGGGCTTATAATTTGTTAAATTTATTTACTGTATTTCATTAAGTGTTTCTCAAAAATCACAATTTTAGAAAAGATCAAATTAGTAGCACATTTGCTGTCTTATGGATAAAAAGTTTTCACTCATTACACTTCACTTTTTCAGTATTTTGTTTTCATTTATGAAACAAGGATTTAGTTCAATTTGTCATGATTTAACTTTCTAGCTTGAACTGAATGTATGTATCTTTGAGTTTCTGGAAATTACAATACTGAAATTTTTTTTTAGAATAGTATATTTTTCAAAATTTCAACTTTTTCTTGAATTATAGAATTTCTTATATTATATAGGATAGTCTCTAAAAAGAGAAGTTAATTTGTAAAATTAGAAAAAAAAAAACAAAAAAAAAAACCGCACATCTGATTTTTTCAGAGTTTACTAAATTCCTAGGTAGATTGTTCTTGATGCATGTTGATTTTGGTAAAGTGAACATATCCCTCTACGTAAGCTTGAAAATAGTGTCAGAAATTTAGTATTATAAATGTATCACCAAAGCCGTAATCCATTTTATGGAATAAAGGACTATACTATTAGCTTTAGAATATTGACTAGTTACATATTTTCCCACTTGAACATGCTGAAACTTTAGAATTTGGTTTGAAAATGAAATTTGGTGTTGTCAATTTTTCACTTCATCATGTTAGTTTCACATCTTATACACTACATGCTAGTATGATTACACATCATTGATATTAGCTGGCTATGGTCAACATCACATAGGCGCTTGTTTTGCAGATGAACCGTTCACGTCGTGAAGCTGATGACACTGTCGTACAACTGGAAGTAGCGAAAAAACATAACGAACGATTACAACACGAAGGGGAATTTGAATTGGAAAAGGCAAGGATATGCCTTGTGTTGATATTTATCAGACTGAATTCTGTTCTCTGTGTAGAGCCTGTGTGTCTTAGCAAAAACATTTTATATGTATTATTCAGATATTGGAAATTATGCTTTACATAGTTCACTTCTTGGGATCGAAACGTATGATATTGTGATTCCTTACAGTTCTTTGATTTTTTTTTTTCGTTTTCTAAATTATTCATTTTCTAAAGTAGATTTTACAAAACTGATGAGCTAGCTGTTGCAGTAAGGTGATTCCTAATTACTAATTAATAAATCCATATCGTCTAGATATTGCAATGTCTCATCAGTTTTGTGCAGTATGACTTAGATGATGAAAAAAACAATCAAAAACCTCCTTAAGGAATCACAACATCATACGTTTCGATACCATGCGGCGACAAGCTGCAGTCATCCTGAAGAAAGCTTCAGGCAAAAAGAGCAATGAATTCAGGTTCCCTGTGGAATTTATATACTCCAGAATACAATTCTGTATGGTCTTTGCCTCAGAAAATTGTCATTTTGACTTAATTTTAGATTTTGTGGTTTTGGGGTGATTGCAATCAATCACATGATTTCATAAAGAAAGCTATAATGCTAAATATGAAATGTTTTTATGAGACAAACAGGTTCTTATTGTTTCCCTCAATGAAGTAATCAGATCTGTTGCTTTCAGCTTCTTTGGTTAAGCTTATATGATATTTGGGCACAACTCAAACCAACTGAGCATAAAAAATTTCAACGTAAAAATCTCACTTTTCCGAAATCCTCTCTCAGTGTAATTATGTTAATTTCAAAAATTTTGCCTAATAATTGTTACAAATACTTTAGCTAGATTATCAGACCCCCATCATCTTCAACTTAAAGCTGTACCATAGAACATTTTGCTTGCTTCATTCCTATAGTATCGTTACATTTATTGTATCTCATATATAGATATGCTTGCATTGTCAAGGTGGTGGCTGCGGCATCGATAATTTTCTCGTTAACATTTTTTTCAGTATTTGAGCATGATAGAAATTCTTCTTTTTCAAGTTCATACTAATCATAAAATTAAATAGAAATCTGACTAACAATTTGCATACATTCATTATTCTTGCATTTATTGAATAATAACATTATGTATCATACATATTCATGTATGTAGAAATATATTCAGTGAATAATCAATTTACTAACACAGATTAGCTTTAAAAGTACTACAAGTTTATAATTAGTCAGGGGTATGTCATAATTCCAAACTTTGAAAACTCTCAGTTTCAGTTTTGATATTTATCATCATTCCTTATTCCTGTGTTTTTAGAAAAATTTGCCTAAAACGTTATTATTGTGCTAGATGGAGGCAAGAGAAATTGGAATTGAAGTTCCTACAGAAATTATAGAAATTGCTTATTTTGAGAAAACACATCTATTGAAATTTGAATGAGTTTTTATACGCCCGTCATTTGACGGGACGTATTATGGTATGGCGAAGTCCGTCCGTCTGTCCGTCCGTCCGTCTGTCCGTCCGCCTATGGAACGCAATAACTTGAATACGCGTCAACGGATTTTTATGAAATTTATACATAGTGATCAGACTGTGGAGAGGAAGCCGCCTTTCGATTTTCAAGTTCATCCGATTTGTCGTTACAGAGTTATGGGACTTAGATTTTGAAAATACAGTGAAAATATACTAAAATATTTAAAAATTATTTAAAAATCTATTTCTGGTCGAAATGTTTTGAAATTTTGTATACTTCAAGTAGAAAGGATGTTCTTTGACATATGTAACGGGTTTTTAATTTTTTTGTCGCATAACCGAGATATTGTGTGTAATAGGAAGGGGGAGTGGGTTATATGCACATACATTTTAAGCTAAGGGCAAAATATAGGCGCATGGAACGCGATAACTTGAATATGCGTCAACGGATTTTCATGAAATTTATACATAGTGATTAGACTGTGGAGAGGAAGCCGCCTTTCGATTTTCAGGTTCATCCGATTTGTCGTTACAGAGTTATGGGACTTAGATTTTGAAAATACAGTGAAAATATACTAAAATATTTAAAAATTATTTAAAAATCTATTTCTGGTCAAAATGTTTTGAAATTTTGTATACTTCATGTAGGAAGGATGTTCTTTGACATATGTAACGGGTTTTTAATTGTTTTGTCGCATAACCGAGATATTGTGTGTAATAGGAAGGGGGGAGGGGTATATGCACATGCATGTTAAGCTAAGGGCAAAATATAGGCGCATGGAACGCAATAACTTGAATATGCGTCAACGGATTTTCATGATATTCATACATTTTGATTGGACTGTGGAGAGGAAGCCGCCTTTCGATTTTCAGGTTCATTCGATATGTCGTTACAGAGTTATGGGACTTAGATATTTTAAAATACAATGAAAATATACTAAAATAGTTAAAAATTATTTGAAAATCTATTTCTGGTTGAAATGTTTTGAAATTTTGTATACTTCAAGTAGAAAGGATGTTCTTTCACATATATAACGGGTTCTTGAATTTTTTGTCAAATAATCCAGAAATTATGTGTAATGGGGTGGGGGGGGGGGGGGGGGGTTATATGCACATACATGTTAAGCTAAGGGCAAAATATAGGTGCATAGAACGCAATAACTTGAATATGTGTCAACAGATTTTCATGATATTTGTACATTTTGATCAGACTTTGAAGAGGAAGCTGCCTTTCGATTTTAAGGTTCATCCAATTTGTCCTTATGGAGTTATGGGACTTAGATATTTTGGTGTTGTGAAAAAATCCCAACGGGCGTATCTTGCTGCGTGAGCGTAGGCTTTATTAATGATGTCACAATTAGTTAATGTGAGACACCTGCACAAATTCAGATAAAAAAGTATGGAATAAATCATAGCCCTGACTGATAATCAACATTTTAAATTTAAATTCAAGTTAAAGATTTATGAAATTTTCAATTTCTTTATTCACCATGTACATGTATCATTTATTATATTTTAACAACCCATTAAACGTTCTTTATAACTCTTAGAAATTACAGTAACTGTTTATATATCTTTATGAACTTTATTTAATTTATTACATCATTTGAAAAACAAGCAACAAGGATCTTTAAGCACTGCCAGTCAGTTTTATCCTATTTCCCAATCGAAACCTTCAGATCACATGGCAGGTCATGTGACAGATCATGTGACCCAGCAACCTCAGGTACAGATTGACTCTGGCACAAGTTACAAGAAGGATGTTGTTTTAGCCTGTCACTCATTATGATTTTACATTGATTCTCATGTTGATTTGTTCATAAATAAGATTGATTTATGTTTTATTGTAAGCACTTACAAAAACAAAAACAATTGGCACATACCAAATTTTATCCATCTAACTTTTAATAAATTTTGTTTCAAATTGAAGAGAAAAAACATTGGCAGCACAGCATGTGAAAAATGACTCATTGACAAGCTGTTCAGCACATCATATTTTGATTTCAGTTTGGACAAGTTTCCTTATAATTTACAAATTTCATTCATATAAATACATTTTCTTTGAAATAGATGACATTAAAACATGATCTATAGAATGATAGTAACATTTCTTCATGATATTTTGCTTTCAATTTTTATAATGGGATGAGTGTACAGTAAAACTTTGAAAAAAGGCTTTGTTTTTGAGAATTCATAATTTTTTTATTTTCAAAAACTTAAAAGTAATCCTTTCTGTTTTTCCACCCTTTTCAGTGATTCATGTTTTAAAAATTACTTCTTGTTTGTCAATTCAGGTCAAGGTGCGATTACATCAGCGACTGCAGGAGTTAGAGCCCTTACCAGACATGTTGAAGTCAACAGAACTGAGACTTTTCGAGTCACAGGAACGCATGCTTGCCTATGAGAAAAAGAATGTGGAGAATACCAAACTAATAGCTGAGCTTACTGCCAAGGTTAGTATGACCCTTAACTTACTATGTATTATTTGAATGAGTCAAACTTCTCTTTATTCAGGGTTATTTCAGATTTGGTATGTACAATTCAAGGGTGATAGGAAATTATTACCACTTTGAAGCTGCAAATGTTTAAAATCGGGATGATCTTTCTCTCACTGTACAAATTGGTTACAGATTAATAGAATCTAGCATCACTTTGAGTTTCGGATAGAAAAAACAGTCCCAACCAAGGTGTTAGCCGAGACTGATATACTTCTATCCGGAGCTCAAATGCCGTGCTTGATTATTTTCCTCGCACATTGAAACCTTCAAATTCCTCTTGTTTACACATCAAAATGACTGAACATTGTGCCAAATGTTTGTGCATGTGAAATAACGTAAGTCAGGTTGCTTTTGACGCAATAAATCAACAGTGCCAGGGATCAAGATTGCTGGATCGAATTATCCAGCACTGGTTAAAAATGGAATCAGTCCATCCCATGTGCAAGAATATTTCAGTCTCTACATAAAATATCATGTTTTCCCATTCACCTATTAAAACATTGAAAACATAAAGCTTTACACTCATCTAACGATGGTGCATGTAGCTGTATAGGAATGTCAAAGCCTGTTGATTGAATTTAATTTCTGATTTTACAGGTTGAACATGTGACAGAACAGTTGGATCAGATGAGGAACAAATACCACGAGTCTCAGGATGACAATAAAATGTTACAGACCAAACTAGATGGGTTAGACAGGTAATGATCATGGTTTAATTTTTACTACAATGTTTGCTCCTATCACTTTTCTTTAAATTTGACATTTTATCCACTTAAAACAATGACATGACGTCATACCCTCTCCAAACCTTGGCTTGGACTCAAGTGGTAAAATACCATACGAAAAGACAAAATTGACTTCAGTTAACTTTCATGTAAGTAGGTCTATATGATTCATTATCATAACTTCTATTGTCCATATTTTGCTTAATACAACATGTATGCGGGTGTGGCTAGTTAAACAGAGGTATCAAAAATTACAATATGTAATTGGTTTACGGAAAAATTCCATATGATAATGATTCACTATTTGCGAAATTTAGAAAATGTAATCCACTCTACTCTAATACATACTTGTGTTTCATATACAATACCATTAAAATTCTTTTAAAAGAAACAGTTCAATCTGCGGATCTTTGTCATTTTGTAGCATTTGCCGTCAATAACAATTGTTTTACTTGGATGTAAAGCAGATTTCTACTGATGAGATGCAATGTACTTTCCCTTCATTGTTTAAAAATATTTCATATAGGAAATGTCGAGACTTTGAAGATCAGAATAGAGACATAATGAACAACTTAGCCAAACGTGAGGAGGCCTTACATCAAACAGGGGTAAGCTGAACACAGAACAAAAAAAAACTTAAGTGTCTTCAATGAATATTGCAGAGTTAATTAAGGGTTACCATGCATGCATTTTACAAAAACTGACAGGGTATTGGCTAATCCCTTGTCAGAAATTGAGTTTTAACAAAAACAAATTATTGTTTAACATCAGTATGGTTGTCCTATTCTAATGTATTTATCAGTAATTATCTTGAAAATGCCTCAGGCTGATGCAGGTAGAAAGGTACATGAATGACATCATAGCAAAAACTGCAGCGATACATGAAACCCCATGCAGTTATTTTTATCGCTAAACCAATAAAAATACCCAGTCAAACAGAGTGCATTATAATTGATTTATGCATGAAGAAAAACATTTGTGACTAAAACTACTACATATTTTATACAGTTGAGGTTAGAGGAG
This sequence comes from Pinctada fucata, assembly GCA_028142955.1. Taxonomy (NCBI): domain Eukaryota; kingdom Metazoa; phylum Mollusca; class Bivalvia; order Pterioida; family Pteriidae; genus Pinctada; species Pinctada fucata. Next base: position 27,677,042 of record AP027109.1, read on the forward strand.
AAGTCACGTGAGAATGCCGGTTTAACTCGGCAGCTGGAGAATGCATTGTCCGACATCAGGCGGCAGGCTGAGCAGACGAGAGACAAGGCATCACAAAAGGTAATCAGTGATTGTTAGAGAAAAGGAAAGATATATCTGTAGATTTCAATAAAAAAAAGTTAGCTCTTCAACAATAGCTACTTTAGAAATGATGAAAAAGTAAAAAAAATCATATTTGGTTAAAAAAGTATTTATTTTGAGAAATTACAGATATGACGAGATATGACGTAGTGATAAACAAATAATAAGTTTGCAATGAGCAACAACTTACTTAGCTTTCGAAATTGTCAAGGTTTACAATTTTTTCATTGGATTTGGTACTGATGAAGCCATTCGTAAGATTATAAAAATGCAATTCCCCATCACCACTTTATAATTTTTTTATAATATTTTCCCTCAGACTGTACTACAAGTTGATTCTCTCTTTATGCTTATATTGATGTTCCGATCCTGAAACTCCAAAGATTAAGAGATAACTCAACTTTGTACTCTTTTTACTTACTTTAGGAGAGGACGTATCAGACCAGGATATCAGACCTGGAGTCACAGATGAGTCAGCTTAGGGCAGAAATGGCCAGGGTCAAAAGAGAAAAGGAAGAAGTAAGTTACACCTGTACACTGTGGAGAATGGAAGATTCTTTTCAAATTTTATTTGAATATTTGAACTTGTTGTGATGCACCAATGATCCATTGGGGATATAAAAAATGAGGAAGTAAATTTCCCAGATTTGATGAAATTATAGAATTATTCAGCTTGAAATAAGTCAAATTTATGAGGAACAGATGAAATTTTCTGGATGATTTATGAATTGTGAAGTAGAATTAGAGTAAACCTGATATTATTAGGCTGTAAGAATGACCTCATTTGTATATAATACATCACATGTACTTGTACATCAATGATATTTTTCTTTTTCACTTCAAGTAATTTATATACTTTGCTTTCTTTTCTCAGAATGAGCGGAAATTCAATTCTCGATTGTATGACCTCAAGGACAGATTAGAACAGTCGCATAGTACCAACAGAAGCATGCAAAACTACGTACAATTTCTCAAAAATTCTTACGCTAATGTTTTCGGTGATAGCTCCGTTTCGTTTCCTTCCACTCCCATGGGACCAGGAATTCCCTGACAACGTATTTAGATAAGTAACCTGACACATGGTTACAAAACTAGGTATACTAGATATTTATATCAACATTCAGGGATACATGTATGTTTCTGTTCAGATGTCAAGTGTACAAAGAAAGCTAACAAACTGGAGAAGATTTTATATTGTTGATTTTGAATTGTGGTATGGATCATAGGAAAGAAATTGACAGGAATATTATAGGTACTAGGCACAATGTACTGTAAATTGGTTTTTATTCGTTAGGTACCAATTTTCGTCAGTGCCTCCCTTGACGAAATTACGTACCGACGAATATAAATACTCCTGACAAAATAGTGTTGAAAGGAAAAACTGAATCTTACACAGTTATTACGACAGACAAATGATAAATCAATGAAAACTGAATACGCACACTAAGTCGCAGATAATGTACCAAATTGCCAATTACCAAATGATATGTTTTCACAGCAAGCTACATGTAAGTGGTATACATGTCTCTAATTGTTTGTTTACCAATAATTGTTATACAAACCATGAAAACAAACGCATACGGCCTATCTGAATGTTAAATTGGCATTTAAACAGACAAATTTACATTTTTGGGACCCTTGGATGACGAATTTACGTACTGACGAAATTGTGATTTTGAACGAATTGACGAAAATTGATATTGACGCAAATAAAGCAATTTACAGTATTAGGAAAAAAATTATTGTGGATAATCCTTAAAAGCACCCATTGTATGATTTCATTTGATAAATAAATAGCTAGCATTTGAGAGAGCATTAAAGGAAAGAAAGAATTGTTTGAATTCAAATTAGTATACTTGTATCATGTGTGATACCTGCTTTAGTTTTTGTACTTGCAAGTTATCATAGAATTATAGTCTCAAAGACCGTTACTCAAATTTACGCCAATCACATTGTAGATTTCCAAAATGAATAGTTCATTCAATGTAATAGCATTTATTACCTAAGCTTCCGTCCCTTTTATTGGTAGCATTATGTACCCTTTATTTTCACTCTCACAGCTTTTTCACTGCAAACACCGGGAAAGAAGGATATTTTACAAGTTGTATGGCTTAATGTAGATTGTACGTACATTTGAGACTTAATTAGCTTTACAATGGAACACATGTAAATGTAGTTTCCCAGCTTCAGTACCTTCATATCATGTGACATGAATAAATTTTACATATCCGTATTCTGGGAAATGTATTCGTCATGAAAAATGAAATGATATCTCCTTTACAAGGCATTTACATGTATATGTACATTTGATCAAACTCGTTTAGATCTTTCGTTGTCTGTGATAGTTTTACTTTTATATTTATTTGTATATAAAGAAGGGGAGATTGTATGATGATTGATTTTACATGTAACTTGATTGTTTGAATGAAGGATATTTTACTTGAAGACAGTGCTTTCGAGTGGAGGTTATGGCTGAATTTCAGATTTTGTAAAATCCTCCCTTTTTTTTTAAAACATATTTAACTACAAGACGTTTAAAATTTTTGATTTGAGATTGAATCTTTCTTTTCAATTTACATGTATGTTCAGTTTGAAGTTTTAATTAAGTCCTACGAAGAACCAGTAAATCGGTAAAGCTTTAAAATTTTGAAAAGTGTAGTGATCAGTATTAACCGATTGTAGAAAAGTGAAACTTAATTACTATGGTTTTCAATACAAGCTACATGTAAGTTGTTTATAAAAGACAATTGTGTTTTTATTTCATTAGTCAAATAGCCTTAAGAGTGCAGAACTGCAAACTATTTTAATCTTTATGCCAAAGGTGGTTTGCGAATTATTGGAGAAGAAGTTGGTTTGATATCCATCTCGGTGTTCTTCCGAAATCTTAAAATATTTTTAACTTTATAGCATCTTCATTAACATTGTTAAACAATTTTGGTGCCATTTCAGACTTAGACTATTAAATTACATGTAGAACGGAAATTAACAGAAAATTAAGAAACTTTTACATCAAATCTGTCTCTTGCATTATGAAACTCATTTTCCATATACATGTACTGAACTATACATGTACTGAACTATGGAAAACGGTGTATTGTCCTAGAAATGTTTTATCGTATCTGATTTTATATTTTTATTCCACGTATTATTATTGTATGTAAGAAAATATATATTTTACAGAGGACAGCAATAAAAGACACAGGAAAACAATGTTAGATTTTGTTTTATATTTGACTTTGTAATCCAAAAGAGAAAAATTCAATGTGGACCAACATTGAGAAACACAATTACTGTAAACGTGGTTATTTTCGCGGGGGGAAATTTTGACGATTATAACATCAAGATGTTTTGTGTTGGCAAAATATTCGTGATAAAAATGTCTTTCCTATTGTAAGAATGCAGCGGGGATATTTTCGCAACGTCACTTGTTTTGCGAAAAACGCGAAAAAATTACCCTCATGCAAAGATTTCTACGTTTACAGTATTGCTATTTTCCTCTTGATTTGTCAGTATGTTATTTCTAGTTATGCATACTTTTTGGCCAGATTTCAATGGAAACTTAAGTCATTTAAGTGAGGTGTGTCTGTCTTTGTCAATAATCTGGTAAAGCTGTTGCATTTACATCGTGAAAGAACTGAACATGCTGAAGGGAGTATCCTTTTGAAATTTAATCTGGAGGTAGAGGAGTTGAATGCATGTATTCGCCTTAAACTTTTATTAGGTTTTACCTTCACCTCCAATTGTTATTTTGGGGCATTATGCTTCATTGTACCAACACTATGTATATTCTTTCATTTAAACATGACATGAAGTAAGGAGATGAAGAGTGGAGCTGATTTCATGTATTGACTTCGACCTTGAATATATAATTTTGAATAATACTAAATTGTTTCAATACAATAAGAAATATCATATATTTTAAAAATATATGAAGTAGAGTTGGATATGTGAACCTGATCTAATGTATTGACCGTGACATGGAAGGTTAAATTTTGAACTAATTGTATAAACTTGTGATTTGAACTAGACCTTGAAAACGTCATTTTGAATTACACTACTAGTAGAGTCTAGTAATAGTGTTGAAACTATATCTGTGTAAGTCCTTGACCATCAGTGATGTTCCGAAGTGAAATTTCAAGCAAAGCTTATATCGATAGGCCACGCCTTGCAACCATCTGGTCATTAAAATGCATACCTGACAGTCAACTTTTCATCGCTAAACAGAATTTCATGAAACTTGACAGAAAGCAAGTACTCGAGGCATCCTACTATGTTTCTATTTTTAACCTGATCGATCAAATAGCCAAGATGACCGTCACAGATTTGATTTTCTGATAGCACTCCGTCGAAGGGACATGCTTATGGAACTAATGGATTATTTCCTGTAGTACAAATATTACTTCTAAATATATTTTTTCTGAAATGCTTTGTATTGTACTGGCTCTAACTGCATACTTTCCTAGCTCCCTTTCTGGTGTTACACTTTGACAAACTACGACGATGGGACTCGATATGATGGACCCTGTTCTAAGTTAATCAGACAGAACAAGGCTGTGACACCGTCATTTCTGAAAGTTAAACTCTTCGACTCATAGAATATGATTTCTCTAGAACCAGCTAACACAGTATGTATTATTATATACACTCTTCCCGCTTCTATTCACAGGTACATCAATTTCAATGTATGTCATTTTGATCTACGGCTTTTGTGTTTGATAATCGTGTTTTCAGTGTCGAATACAATGTGCATGTACGCTGGTCAGGTGGGTCTTTTTCGAAATCTATGTATCCGATTGGCAGATTGTGTGAACGCAATCCGAATAAATATTTGTCCTTCCAGTAATTCTTCGAGTTCAAACGCTGAAGGGTAAAATGACGGTATATACATGTAGAAATCATAGCGAGTGATAAAGAAAAATGTAAACGGTTTCAAATTCTAAATCAGTGAATGAAAAATAAAAATCCTCAAATCAGAATATGAAATTTACAATATTTGGGCATAGGAAACCAAACAAGGCAACTCAAACATTCTGTAAAGGAACATACGCGAGATGAGATCAGATGCTCGGGGAGAGTAAGTATATCCTGCTTGGTAACAACGCCCATCACTAAGGCCGTACAGAAAAGATCAAAACCGGTGAATGTGTTTCAAAAACACTGACGAAATAAGACAATTTTCAATGTGCGAATAAATTTTATTAATAAAAACAACGTTGTTTATATTTTTGGCACCATGATTTCAATATCCTAATGTTACAGAATCTGAAATAAACAAAAGCACTAATTAGATAGAACACCGTTAAATAACTTATTCTATGAATACTTTATCAAAATTACAAAGAATGTTTCTCTTTACAGCATTAATATTGCAGTGATCTCCAAATTCAGAGAAAAACGAGGAAAAGTGAGTTTTTCGTAAATTTCGTATTTTTGTTTAAAATCAAAAGTTCATGTGTCAGAGTCATTTCGATCATTAAAATTCAAAGAACAACCTTTTGCAATTTGTATTATTGGGTTCTTTGGATCTTTATGATCCAAATACTCTGTTAGAAATACTCACTTCTGGTTTTATTTGTATACCAAAAGCATAATTAACAATGATATCAAACTGATATTTCTGTTCGTGAGGTTTCTCCTTTTTTGAGAGAGGGGGATTTTAATTACAAAATAGTTTTATGCATTTAAATTGTAGTGTAATAAAATAGGGTGGAGATGCTCTAGATTCAATATTTTCGCCCCCAAGTTAACAACAAAAAATGAGCGAGTTTTACTTACTAGTATCCGCACATAGTCATTAACAAAACAACATTTTCTGAATATGTGACGTCATCAATATTTCGTCATACCTAAGTTCAGCCTTCATCAATTGTCGTTATCGTTGATTTGTTCTACAATCCAGTAAACAGCAAAGATCAATACAACTGAAAGAAAAGTTAAAAGATGTTTATAAAATCGGCTTTGTTGCCTATCCTATCCATTCCATTTTGGAAAGTGATAATGGTTCCCTTCTTTTTGTTTTCCTTTGAAAGGCGAATGAATGTTAAACGTCTTCAAATTCAATACAGATAAATTTGCAGCATGGACCAGACATGCACGTTTCGGGTACTTAACCCACGTCAGTGATCCTCAATCTAAACAATGTAATATGGCCAAATATTGAGAAATTCATTATGTCCAAAAATGTACCGGGAGATATCTTTTTCACTCAAAAGTAGCAGTCAATTATATTTTGTAAAGTTAATGTATATATCGCCTGCGAAGTATAGCGACACACAAGAATCACTTCGTCCATTGTCCGTTTGTCTGTCTGTCTGTCGCACTTAAAAAGTGTCACATCCAATAATGTTGCTGTCTGTCAGCTATGCGAGACTTTCACTCGTTATCATTCATCGATATTGTGTCGAATGAAAATTTTTACTCCAAAAGAATAGCCCAGAATTGAAATGATGAGATGAAATTTTGAAATTTAGACGTTTTTGGCGTAATTTGAAAACCATGAAATTCTTACCATAGTAAATCAACTGCTCGAGTCCAAGACCAAATCCCGTTCCTGTGGCCAGTCCCCCGAATCCTCCTGCACCGAGTGCGCCTGCCGCCTGTACGAGGTAGGGTTGGGCGAACTGATAGGAGGAAAATCTCTGGGAGGGGTACATCCCTTGCCATCCTCCGTTATAGTTATATCCTTGGTTACCATAGTTACCTCCGGACACACATACGACAAGAACAACCATAGAGATGGCGCTGCATACGATTACACTGACAGATTTCATACTTGTTCCTAACGTAGAGTGTTCAAATCTTGAGGGTAAAATTCCTTAAGTTCTGCAAACGAAAGTTCGATTGTCACACATATTTTTTTTGATTTCATTTTATTTCACAAACAGATTAAGAAATGGCAAAGTTGTTCCTAAACAACATGTCTGTTCATCAGCTTCAACGCATACGCCAATACTATCAAGGCCAAAAGAAGTGAAAACAGGACAATTTTGGCAACATTCATTTTAACAGATTTTTCCTATTCCTCGTCTCTTTCTTTAAATCCTACCGACGTGTAATAAAACAGTACTTTTATGGTCACGTGGTGTTTTGTACCCAATGAATACGTAAACAATTACCACAAAATGTCAAAAACAAAAAGTCTTTTTCCCTCGGGTCATCATACATTAATTACTAGTATATCGTTTATCGTTATTAATACCTGTTTAATATTTCGACTTACTGTTTCTTTGCTGCGAGTCAGCCTTATATTTTTGTTGAATGGAGGAAAAGCAGAAGCAACCCATTTTTATACTTTTCTTACTTCCGATACTTTTGGGGGAATCGTGAGCAGGGAGTGCTGTAACTCAGTCACTCATATGTTAATTAGCAGTCTAATTAATAATCAAATGTACTATATAGTACATACCGTAAGTTGAGTCACTATTGTGCGTATTTATACAATGTCATATACCTTCAATATCCAACCGGGTACGTGTTTTACCTGGGTCGTACAAGTACAAAGAGTAAGTAATTATTTAGATTTGACACGTAAGAAAATGCGTAAGAATCTGCCAATCTGTTGTCACATGGTGTTCATGGCTTCCGGAGGAAACATTTCTCTCGAAAATGTTGAATTTCTATTAACGACTATGAAGTCATTCATATTATAATGCCGACCCATAGAAAGCTTAGTACCAATTGTGCGTTTGTTGCCTTCTGTTACAGTGAGACCCTGTCAAGCCCCATTTAAAGGGTAGGATCCTCATAGCCAAGTCCATTTTCTGAAAATTTGTTCGAATTCTTGGGTGTTTGTTTGTTGTTTGTTTGGTTTTTTTTTTTTCATTTTTGATCTTTCCTTTGTTGCTGTTGTCTGATGTTTTTGTTTTCTAAGTTTTGTTTTCAAATAATGTTTCAGAATATCAATGTTTTTGGTAATGTAAAGATATACTGTGAGTTATCATATTATGTGGCGGCAATCTTATTAAAACGCGACTTGAACTTCCGTTCCTCTACGATACTCTCCACTTACATTTTGGATGTATATTTAAAACATGACTATGACGTCATCCCATTGTCTATTCAGTTCTTTCTATGTGATATTGTCATAATATGATCCTTTTTCGTCCAAAATTTTACCTGTAACTGTCCATTAAGTTACCTTTAACTGTCCATTATTTTTAATAATGTACAGTTAAAGGTGACTTAGTTTACAGTCACAGGTGAAATCCCGGACAGAAAAATCCTCATTATAATGACACGATATCACACAGAAAGTTTCATACAACTTTATATCCCAACAAAAATATATTTCCGAGCTTTTTTGATTATTCGATATCAAATTCCATAGCTATCATTCCGTTTTGTAAAACATCTTCCTTTAAGTTAGGGAGAAAAGCCGAAAACTATCCAGTATGTCAGAGAAAGTACTGATCGAGGCCCGTCAGGACCGAGATCAGTTCTTTCTCTGAAATAATGGATAGTTTGAGGCTTTTCTCCCACTTAAAACATGACATCTTTTGTTCTAATAATGGACAGTCACAGGTGGATCCTTTCGCAGACTTTGGACACCTCAAAATCAAGAACCGTATTATTGGTCAAGGAATGATGATCAGGTGCACGTAGTTTGAATTATTGGCCAGTCAACCGATCGATTTCTTTTGTCTTAATAACGGACACTTTCATGTCAAGGTCAATGACTGCATGAGTTGTTGAGGAAATAATTCATTTCGATGTAGCCACGCTTGTGATATACAGCGTCTTTTTCGTATGGACCTCTTCTTTATTTTATCAAATGTATGCTTTTAATTGATCATTTTTAATTGAAACATGTTTTGGATACAGACTGTCGCGGTGTTTTTCAATATTTTTCTAAAAAACGACGCAAAACATAGGATATAATTCGTCTTGGATTTCGTCAGATTTCAACATTTGTAGTTTTACTCACTAAATTTACATGTATATAATTTTATATTCTATTTCATTTGATATGTATTCTCAGACCTACGAGCTTGAAAATTACGAAATCTGCGCATCGATGGATTCTTTCGTTTATTAATATAGAGGAACATGTTTTACCCAAAAAAAGAGGAATATTAATGGATATGGAATTTGAAATAGGAATTATCAAGGAAACTTGGAAAACAATTTTCGTTGGGATATATAGTTCTTTCTGTGTGATATCATGTCATCATAATCAGGATTCTTTTGTCCGAAAATTTACCTGTGTCTGTCCATTAAGTTACCTTTAACTGTCCATTATTTTTAATAATGGACAGTTTTGGCAAACTTAATGGACAGCTACAGGTGAACTTTTGGACGAAAAAGGATCATGCTGAGACAATATCACATAGAAAGAACTGTTAAGACAATGGGATGACGTCATAGTCATGTTTTAATGAACAAAAGAAATCCAGAAACATCGGAATGAATGATTTTCTCAACAACTCATTGATTGGCCTTGACTTGGAAGTGTCCATTATAAAAGACAAAAGAATTCGATCGGTTGACTGGCCAGGAATTCAAGTTACGTGCACCTGATCATCATCCCTTGACCATTGATACGGTTCTTGACTTTGGGGTGTCCAAATTTCTGCAAAAGGATCTACCTGTGACTGTCCATTACTAAAACAAAAGATGTCAGTACTTTCTCTGACATAATGGATAGTTTGAGGCTTTTCTCCCTTACATAACCCTCATTTAGTTTCATATTTTGATTAATTCAAGTTTTTGCATTTCAAATTTGGTATTTCAATGTTTTTGGTGTTTCAATTGTTAAACGTCTTCAAATTTAATATCATCATTTCAGAACACATAAATTTTCAGCATGGACCAGACATGCACGTTTCGGGTAGTGATCCTCAGTCTAAACAATGTAACCTGTGTTTTAATGAATATGAAGAAGAAGAAGCACGAATTACACCTTATCAAAATGAACCATCTCCAGTACAAGTGCGCAAGGCATTGTAGAATGTCAGATGTCACTATTAATATGGATTCTATGTAAAAACCTAAAAAAATCAGACATGTTTGGCCACGACATGCCTTAGATTTTGGATATTTTTTGTGTATAAGGTAAATATGATGTCCTCAGAACGAATTGACCTTCCATTTTTTTCTCAGACGTTCCGTTGCTATGGTAACCAAGGTTTTGTATACAAACACCTAGAGTATTAAATAAGCTTTTTGGCTTTCTCTCCTATATTATGTTTCATATGATGTAAATTATTGTTGGAATATTATATTGAATAAATATTGTTTAAACTAAACACCTTGAAACAAGGCATTTTTATGCATCCCATTACCATGGAAACAAATGTTGAATGTATATGTAATTTTCCGAAAAGATTATTTAAATCCTCTTAAGTTGATACAATTTGATTTTTTGATGCTCCTTCTTTCTGTGTGTCATGTAAATTTGCTTCAATTTCAAGAAAAATTGCCTATTCAAAATGAGCCATTTTCGGCCAATTTAGGCCTTATTTTACCTATATTTTACTTACTTTTGACAAGAGTAATAATGCAATTGCACAAGATTTGAAGTACAGTTGACTATTTCCTGAATAGTATTATCCTAGGACTTCATGGGAATCGAAGGAAATTTATCTAGAAGTGAGATTTTTCTGTTTACATGCCTTTGAAATAGGTTACCATGGCAACATTTGGTACGAAGGTGTAAATACCTGTCGTTAGTAAAAAGCTAATTTCTAAAGATGTATACCTGCTATCGTTACAAAACTTGGTATGTAGATGTATTAAGGACCATTTGATGCTATTATGACCTTGGGAAAATGTCAAGGTCATTTGCTCAATTTTCAAGGTCATTGAAAAATATTTGCTATTTTCAGGCCAAATTTTGTGGTTTTTCACTAAAAGAGACATGATTAACAGTAAACAGTATGGAACCTTGGCAAAACAATCAAGTATCGGTGAAAGTATGATAAATGTATTATTTGTTTGGATGAGTATCAAAATTATCAAAGTCCATTGAAGACCCAAAAAAATGTCACATATTTTTTGAGAAAATTTTAGAAAATCTGAATTTTATGCTCTTTTGAAAGTATGTCATATATAGAAGTGAAATACAATTTAACAAAATTGTGATGAATTCTACTTCTTATGATCGGTTGTTCAACTGTAAATATTTAAAATCAAAATATCTAATGAAATCAGTTAGAGAAATCAATTTAGATTAATTGGAAATCCTGATTTTTGTCTTAATTTTAGTCTAAAGTTAGAAATGACCTTGAGATTTGGACAGATGTCCTTGAAATGATTTGAAGGTCAATTGATAATGATGAATATAATTTGTATATAGGTATGCTATTTCATAATCATAGGACTCAAACATGAGGAAAAACAATGATTTTAAATATGCGGTACATGGTAATATGGATTCCAAGTTGCTATAGCAACGGATTTTGATTGGCATTCATGACAAAATGGTGAGTTTCACCATAAATTTTATTTCTTGATTTTTTTCCAGCTATAGACATTAATTTTGGCAAGGTGATGTTAAATACCCATAACATTCACCAAATAATGGTTTTCAACCTTCAAAATAATCAAAAATAGGCCAAAAATGACCCTAAAAGTAGACCTTATTTTTGCTAAATTTTCACATAATTTGACTGAATATCAAGAACTACCTGATAACCCCCTCCCCCGAAAAAGTTATTCTAGTTAGAGTTGAACTAACAAAGAAAAGTTTTTGTGTTCATAAAGTAAATTTTGACCATGGTTTCCATGGCAACAGAATGCCACAATATGTCTTATCTCTCATATTTATGGGGATGTCAAATAGATCGACCCCGTTACCATGGCAACCGTTGTTCAAATATAACAATATGGTTTGTTTTCATTGTTTTACATTAAGTATGATAAATACAGAAAGTTTCATCAAAATCCATGACATGCCGTGGCCAGCTGTTTTAGGTTTTTACAGAGAATCCATATTAAAACGCGCCGTACTAATTATTTTCATATATTATATCACATTCTAATATGACTTGATTCTTTTTCCCTATTAAGACAACAGACGCGAGCCGGGCTATATTCTCCAATATAGGCCCTATAGCGATAAGCCACGCCTACCCATTTTCTGAAAGCAGATAAACCGGCAGGAACTGGTTTTTACCAAGAATCGAAAGGTCTAAGTTTGGTCATCATTAGAATAGAAATAAAAAATGACAAGCCGGGCTCTATTGTCTCATAATGCCCGAGCGTCCTCAGCCAATCACATTTATCACCTCGCCGCTGACGCGGCTCGGTAATAAATGTGATTGGCTGAGGACGCTCGGGCATTATGAGACAATAGAGCCCGGCTTGTCATTTTTTATTTCTTAATTAATCATGTTACATATCATATCTACATGATATAATGCAAGTACAGTTTCCAGTAGGTAGGACCAAAAAGGAAACCTAAAGCCCATCCCAATTTCTGTCTTAGCGTTACCCACAGCTTCGCTGATTGGCCACGGCACGGAATGACAAAAGAAATTTGTAACATGTGGAGAAATGATGCCGCTTCTCTCAATCACGTGACGTAGTTCGGCGAAACTCCCATTAAAATCAGTTAGTAGCTTTTCTCCGTTAAATCTTCGTTTTATTTAATTTCTGTTATATATATTATTTTCAATTTGTTATGTAACGATGATTCATGACCTTTTTTCAATTATATGAGAAAACATAATGATTTTATACTAGAAAATAGAGGAAATTTCGTAGAAAGAAGGAATTCTTGAAATACGTGGGAACCTCCAAATTCAGTTATCTGAAAAAAACGAAGATACCTGACATCATGTATTTGTTATAAACTTTCCATTGCGATGCCCGGAACATGAATTATTACATTAGAAACCGAAGAAAAAGGACATTGATGTTGCCAAAAATCGTCAAATCATGCTGTATTCTTATGAAATTACGGTACAGCCTATGAGCGGAATCTTACTAACTTTCAACTCGTGTGGGAACCGAGAATTTATCACGGAAAATAAAGTTTTTTACATCAACTTCTTCAGAAAACAGAGGAGTATCATATCCAATGCCCGCCAACCGTTTAACAATCTTCGTTACAGTGATGCCCATATACGACAATAGTAATTTCAAATCTTGCTGCCAGCCATGACGCGATGTCAGAGGGGCATTATTTCTCCGTATGAGTAGGCCAGCGCCACCTGAATAAATTCGATAAAGAAATAGATGTTCACTACATCCCAAAGCCTGCCAAACATGATAATTTCTAGTGGAATCTACCAAAACAAAACAGAAACACAGAGAACTCTAAATGATACAACATTCAACGATAGTATTCTATTTGTTTAAACATTTTTAAACCGATATAAAATTCCAGACTTATCAGAAGAGAGTTAAATCTATAGCAATTAACATGTGTGAAGCGCCACAAAAATAGATTTCTACAGCGCTATGCACCCACATTAAATATCACTCTCGAGGATTAAATACCCGAAACGTGCATGTCTGATCCACGCTGTTAATTAATCTGCTTTTAATGATGCTAATGAATTTAAAGACGTTTAACATTTGTACCACTTGGTGAGTGTCACTGCTGATGGACCAGGAGTCCTCGATGGCACATGTAGCCAAGTTCGATCTATTTCGGTTGGTCGTTTCTTCAAACCCATTCGAAAATTTCTGTTTACAAAATGTTCTCAAATTTCTGAAATCTGGGTCCTGTAGCATCATTTCCCAGCCATTTTGCTACGTCTTTCGGTATATTTTGAAAGAAAGGAGGGGATCTCCAACAACACTAGGTTGCAGCACCCACAGCAAAATCCCAAAACACCCATGCAAAAACACAGAACAGACACCCACAGAAAGAGACGCAAAAGGGACAAGGAACACCAACTCACAACATAGAAACATGAAACATAAAAGACTACACATAAACCAATATATTTATCACACATTTGGTCATATTTCATTGTTTGGATTGAGGATCACTGACGAGGGTTGAATACCGAAACGTGCATGTCTGATTCACGCTGATATTTAATCTGATTTTAAATTATGCTAATGAATTTGAAGACGTTTAACATCAATTCTACAAAAACTTCTATGGAGATTTGTATAATACAATCAAATTAAACATTCTGCAAAGAAACAAAAGTGAATCCCCAATGGAGATGAGATCAGGTGCCCGGGGAGAGTAAGCGTCTCCTGTTTGCTAGCTATATCCGTCACTTAGGCCATGCAGAAAAAGTCTCATTCGGTAAATTGTTCAATTTTGTGTTTTGGATGGTTCAGTAGTTATTATACAATTAATTACCTTGTGTGAGGTAGATATAGCAGTATAGCAACCCGAAGAATACGTTATTCACCGAGGCCGCAGGCCGAGGTGAATAACATATGCTGAGGGTTGCTGTACTGCTATATCTACTGAACACAAGGTAATTAATTGTTTTATTGTATGATCATGAAATACAACAATTAGCTTGATAGCATCCATTGCTGTAAGGAATTTATAGGTATTCTCTGATGACGCGAAATATATGCATATGTCGTTACTATTATGACGTCATAACTACAAAGCCAATTTTAGAAAGATACTGGGGAAATATGAGGGTTGTTCTAAATTTAGCTCTCTGGAGGTGGTTATAGCGATATATTCAGAAGCTCCAGACATGTTATCAGCCAATCAGTGATGAGCATATTTCCCAGTCATACAATAAAGCGTATTAATTGCGATATGAATACACCATAGGCAAGAGACGTAGGTATGTTACTACAAAGTGAAGCGAAATTTGTCATTCATTTTAGAGTTTTCATGTCTTTGTGTTTTCGATTTTTGGCGTTCATATTTTATTGTGTTCAACTTTTGGCGTTATCGTGATTTTTTGTTGTTGTTTTTTTTTGGGGGGGGGGGGGGTGAATTGCAATGAATTCTTGTTAGAGATAATATCGCTTCCTTCTTGGAAAATAGGTCAATTTGTTATAGAATGGCTTTAATCGAGAGGGAAAACTTATATTAGATTTTGTGCATCTGAATCAAAGGGTTTCTTTTCCGCTACAGAATACAAATCTTGATCATGGACATGTAGTGACCTTTGTATTGCCTTGTCATTCCTCTTGGACAGCATTTGTGCAAGATTTGGTGAGAATCTCTACAAGCGCGTTGTAGGGATCCCTATGGGTACTAATTGTGTGCCTCTTGTTGCAGATTTATTTTTATACACGTATGAAAAAGAATTTATCCAAAATCTTCAAAAGCAAAGGAAACATGACGATTTGAAATGTTTAATTGGTACTTATAGGTACCTGATATTCTTGCTATCGACAATCCTGTTCTTGAAAAGTATAAAAATGTTATTTATCCACAATAATTGACTCTAAACAAGGCAAACTTTACCAATAAAGACACACCATTTTTGGACCTTAATATGAATAAATTGCTAATGGAGAGATTCATACAAGCATGTACTGATGTTTTGGATTTTCATAGTAGAATTTTACAAATTATCAAGAAACTTTTAGGTCAAGGTTTTCGCTTTCGCAAACTAGAAAATACTTTCTGGAAATTTTACAAAAATATTTTCAACTTCTTTTGAAATTCGGACCCATACAAACAGAGTATATTACCTTGGGTATTTCGCAACCTGCATTTTATGGTGATATGATTAACAAAATGAGAAGGATCAAAGGAAGACAGATTGTGTTAGAATCATCAAACGCCTTTTAAACCATGGATATGATCCTTCTGTCCCCAGACGGACACTTGGCTTGGTACTGGACCAATCTACAGCCTTGTACCAGCGCATTCTTAAGAACTGCACTCTGACTGATTGTAACGACATGACTCCATGACGGGTCGTGTCCAAACCTCTTTAGAGAAGACTGGGCCCCGACCACCTGTCCTCTCTAAATGTCAGTCGGACTCCTCGGGTGATCACATGCTGTCTGTTTGTATGTTCATCTTGCAGTTATTTTACACCACAATTGTGCGTTCTTCGAGACCTTTGGGTAATCGGAAAAGTGGGAGGGTTGTGCGCACGTAATCCATGATAACCACACCGTCTGCTTCTGACGTGGCAGATGACCGTCCTAGGTCGGCCGACACCGATTGCCCATTGGTCTCATTGGTTTATGTATAGTCATTTGTGTTTGATGTCTCTGTGTGATTTGGCGTTCCTTGTACCATTTGCGTATCTTTCTGTGCGTGTCTGCTTTGTGTTTTTTTTTCAGTGGGTGTTTTGGGGTTTTGATGTTGGTGCTGCAACTAGGTTTTGTTGGAGATTTCTTTCAATTAAATATCATTACGAAGGACAATAATAAACTACATTCTGTCTGAGTTGTAAAATATTTATTTTTGTGTAAACAGAATACTATAAGCACATCAAATGATATGGCAATACTGTAAGTAAAACTCTCGTTACAACTGGAATAGGTAACACTTCAGTTTTGATAATGATTGAATTCTATGTATCACAGTTGTTTGCGTAGTAAAAAGTTTCATACATGTACGTGTATGTCAACTGATCAGAATGTTCGACCGGAGGCGGCGGAGGCCCTCAGGAATCTCCGAGATATTAGCCAAAGCTGAAGGGGACTAACAGACGGACGTACTGGTATATTTCACGAAACACAATGGACTACCCATTACGCCAAATTTTCAAAATTCTGAGCAAATATTTATAAATATCAAAGAAAACTATTATAAATAGCAGCAAACAAGATAAGTTTAACAAATACAAATAATGCAATTTTTGCGTCTGATACCTAAAACAAAACAAAGAAGTGTAAATGGTCATAATTGCAAGATTGATCTTTGTAAAGACCGGCTTATATCGGACATCGGGTTATCTTTGGACTATAAAACTTGAATGTACCAGGCCTGATAGCAAATAATAATTTTAAAAAATAGCATGTATTAAAGCAATATTTACATTACATGGACAAAAATATAGCAACCGTTGATCAAAATTGAAAGCTATCACACGCCATTCAAAAGCTATGACATTCAAGGTTTTAGGGGGATTACCAAATCAACGAAATTCGATATCCCTTAATTGCTTTAGCGAAAAAAGGTGAATGATAAATTAAGATGCGGAACGTATCCTGGTTCATATCGAGAAGAACATTTGCAGACTCAGAAGACTTAGTAGAACTATAACTTTTAAGTAATATGATACATACACATGTATAAATATTCTTAAGTTTAATGATAAAGTCTTTCGTACACTATACTACCTGGTTAAAACAATACTAGTATGGTAAAATATATCTTAATACCAATGCTAACACTTTAACAATTTAGAGAAAAGGTAATTCTCTTCGAATTTTTGTTTATCTCTCTATATTTCTGGATGATTCTTCCTATATTCTATCCAGTTTTCGATGATTCTGAGAGCTTCATCGCAATTAGATACTTGTTCCACCCCCTCTCGGACAGTGGACGGCAGTGTGACGTATCCCTCCCGCTCAATCCTGGACTCTATGACCAGTCTCAGACATGTTCTCGCGTCCGTTGACGATACCATACTCTGGTCTGAAAGTCGTAAAACTCATGTCATGTATGGCACTGCGTGGGATCGAAACGTATGATAATGTGATTCTTTACGGATGTTTTAATTGTTTTCTCATCATCTAAGTATTACTGAACAAAACTGATGAGACGATACAGTAGGGCAATGCCTAATAAGTATGTCCATATCGTTTATATATCTAAAAAGTCTACAGTTTTTGAAAACACTTTAAGAGTTCTGCTTGGTAAAGAACGTTTCTGTTGTCGACAAACTATTGAAGTGTTTGCAAAAACTATAAATTTTTCATATACCTTGACGATATGGATTGATTTATTAGGCATTGCCTTACTGCAACCGCTCATCAGTTTGGTAAAGTTTAACTTTAAAAACCAAAAAAAAAAAACTGTCTAAGGAATCACAACACCATACGTTTCAATCCCACGCGGTGTATGGGAAAACAGCGAACATTGTACTAGGATAATCCAAGGATCTTTTCAAAATGACATTTTAATGTAGATCTTCATTATATTAATGATAATAATGTTTCGAGGAAACAATTATATAAGTATAACAGGTTTTCACGATATTTCGAGAGATATTTTTCAAGAAATGTCTGCGTCATTACTGAAATATATGAATCAAAATTATTCTCAACGTATGGAAATTCTACAATACTTGTGATGTATTCAAAAGTACGTGTAATTTCTACAAAGTAATGATTACTATTTCAATTACTTAAAAAATATGACAAAAGGTATCAAGTAAAACACAATCATTCGTGTCAATTATTAGTATATGAAATGCAAACACACCGCGGACACAAACACAAACCAAAAGTGCAAAACTTAATTGGTAATGACAGATAAAAAGATGAAATATTTTCTCTACTTAAAAGTTTTCAACTTTATGACTAATGATACTTTTGAAATAGTTAACCGAATAGATATTACTAGAAATGCTTTGTCACAATGATATATATCTCGATGATGTCCAGCTAGTTCAGAAATGCATAATTACTTAAACATAGATAATTAATTCAAAATTTTAAAACTCCTTTGACCAGTTAGACATGTCCTATATTTCATTTGTTGAAAAACTATTTCATTACAAACACACAATGAAGAATTTGCAATATTGACCTTCAAATTCCAAAAAATTTTAAAGTTCACCCAGACTCGTTGTTTTAGCAATATATTAAAATGATCCACAGAAGAGAGCCCCTCTTTCAAATAAGAGGCGCATAGTAAATTATGGGAGATGAAGGATCTGGTCTTAAATGATGCTATTGAATTTGAAGACGTTTAACATTCCAATAATTTGTTGAAAATAACTAAATTTCAAAAATTATAAGTACCACATTCATTAAATGTTTCATTATAACTTATTTAGTTCAAGTATGCGTTGCCTGACGTAGATTTTACCTTGATATTTGACATGACCTTGACTCTCGGCTCAACATAATCATAATAAAAGTCACTTCGGGATTCAAGAAAAAATTCCATTCTCAGTTACAAGGCTATGAACGCTTTTGTACGAATACGTTTTTTTGCGATTTCCGGAGCGAGAAATTTGCATGTGTCAATTTAATATCCATCTATAGCGTAAGCACTAGAATGTATACTGCTATAGATTAAGTATAAAACGTTTTCTTAAGACTGATACTTCATAGATATTCGTGATTTAAATGAATAAGATTGCCTTGGAATTGCAACTTAAAGAATATAATCAATGGAATACAGTGAAATTCTATCGTATCATTGTGATTTTTGAGTCCCTAGGTATGTCCACTGTGACAAGTTCTATATTTAAAGACAGCTATCATAACCAAGTACTCCGTGAACACAAACTTGATTGTATGTTTATAGAAATACAGCTTAAATAATGAAAAATTGGTGAACACAAACTGTGCGGTTTTATGCAGCCACGGAGTTCTGTACTTATAATATTTTATTGGCACCTTACACACCAGTAAATCTCCCTCAGCTATATTATAGGGGTATAAAACAACATAATTATAACACTAGAGAATATATTTATAGGATTTTGGTAATTCTACTCAATAAAGTTCAAATTCAAAGGTACTTATTGTATATGTATGGTACCAATCAAATATGCTTAATACAAGTTACTGGTCGTGAACAGGAGCGTTCCTACACTGTGCATATGGGCTTCAAAATGATCAGACCAATCGTTCGACAGACAGAAATTGTCAATATTGAAATATATGTTCTATAGTTCCAATTTCATTGTACTAGACACGTGTTTCGGATGTTGAATCATCTTAATGTCAAACAGGTTGAATAAAGCCAAAGTGAATTTTCCTGGAATAAACTACAATATAGATTTTTAATTTCCGCTTGCCAAAAATGAGCGGCTCCAAATATTGTGTAAGGTGTATTCAGAAGCGTATTTATGTAAAACAATATGGTCAAAAACTCGTTGGAGGGTAGGCGCGAGGAGCTTTACTAAGTATTCTAAACATGACCGAAAAAAATATGCCGAAACCCCAGCTGAGGAAAGAACGATGCAATGAGGGAGATACCCCTTAGTTTTAGAAATTTAAGTCCAATTTGATGACAGAAAATTTAGAATACATTTAATGCATTGAGTTAACACTAAAACTATGCGATATCCTCGGGGTGACTTACAGTCCATCAGCAGCGATACCAACCTAGTGGTTGAAATTGTCAATATAGAAAGCCAGGCAGCCAGACATGTGCAAAGCAAAGTGATCCCTGATCAAAGAATTAAAACAAAAATGTGTCAGTGCATCTAACCCACCAAGCAGTGACCAAGCTTCAGTGCCATTAACTATTGGACGAATCCAACGTGACGACCTAGCTTTCAACTTGCACGCGGAGGGAGGGTATGCAGTCCACAGTACTTCCATGGCTTCCGCTTTTTGAAGAGGTCTGCATTGCTCTTTAAGATTGGATGTTTTGTTGTATATGCTACCTGCATACAAAATATGATCATAATCGGTATAATTTCTTTTCTGATTTTGACATGAATCAGGATCAGAAGAAAATATGGCGAAGAATTTACCAAGGTGTGAAAACCGTTGTTGAAGCTACGTCTGAACATTCTGCAAACGTCCTCTCCCCCCTTGAATTCGTCTATCATGTCTTTTCGATACACAGAGTTAATTCCCACTTGGGATGGTGTATGACGTAAATGCATCATGAAGTAATGAAATACCTATTAAAAAAGTAGTACTTGAAGCATTTTTCCCTGTATTTTACGCTTGTTCCTATAGAACTTGATAACATAACAACCAATCTACGTCAGATACCGCCCCAAATGAGAAGGGAACGAAAAGACTTACTAAACTAGGCTAAAGTGCTTTGAAACAATATGCCCACATTACAGACTACATTATGCGACGTTGTAGGTGTTCAAAAGCAAGTTGCCAAAACTAGCAAGTGTAGGTGTGTTTCAAAGAGCAATACCGATCGGTAGTTCCACATAAGAACTTATCCCACAACCCGGGGGCACAAAGAGAGTCCATATGATTTCCAATACTTCTGATAAGTACAGTCCGACAACACGAATTCTGGGTATAATGGTTCGGCAAAGAACGCATGACGCTGGAACCGAACATTTCAAAGTGACACTGTGTACTATAAGTACATAAAAGGCTCATGACAGTTCACGTATCTTTATTTTTCTCTCTGTTTTCGAATCAAATGATGAAAAATTATTGATTGAAAATTAGAACTTGATGTTTCCTTTGACAATATTGATAGTTTTATATAGACTGAGTTGAAATGAGAATGAGTCCATAAGTACACCTACCAAGGCAAGTTTTCTTGGCTAGGACGTTTTTGAGGGAACTGAGTGCCCCGTAGTCGCACGCTGTCAGAAGATGTTTGTCCGAGGATGCTATGGCCCGAAGTTCCTCCAAGTCTGCTCTTCTTCCAACACCTAATTTGGAAAAAAGTCTATGAAGTACAAAATTGCGTAAACGCACATGGCAATGCAAGATTGATACGCATGAATCTCGGAAGTAAATCTTGCTAGCATAAGACTTTCAATCAACTGAAAAGGCGCACACTATAGTTCAAGAACATAAGTTATCATGATTGCAGTTCCTGGATTGCCAATTTGAAGCTTGTCGATTGCAAGTAATACTGCACAAATATTCTGGATAAATGGTTTGCTTCTGGCAATAGCGATATTTGTGCAGCATTGTACCTTCTGAATTGTAATTATCACATTTTAATTCATAATTATATATATATAAGATTACTCATCATTTTTCATATACATCGGATGATTGCTGTATTTGCTCTTGAATGGTATTTACCGATGGCAATGATGTCAATATTATCTGCGCGCGCTTCCTTGGCAGCATGCACTGTTTTCTGTGGTTCTGAGGACTTCCCATCCGTGATAACAATACAGAGTTTCTGTACTCCCGGTCTGGCAGCCTATAAAATTGTGCGTAGAGTAAAATACGATGTTTATCTACAGAAAAGTATATATCTTTTTTCTGTGTCATGCCATCTGCACGATTCTATAAATTTCAAGTATTGTTTCAAAAGACAACTGGGACGAGGAAAGACGGAATGACTCATTAAAGAAAAGCACGATGAAGATGTAATTCGTGAGGAGTCGATCTTACCTCTTTAAATAAAATCAGAATGAAGAACAAACCGAGAGAGGAAAATGACTCGAAAAACAGATTCAATAGCAACGACCAATTCATGCCCAAGGACCATGAGACGAATGCGACAGAGACCACTAGATTCAGAATTCGTAGGGACAGGGAGTCCGGAGTGAAGGGAAAAGATAAGAAAAATACACCGAAGAAATCTCAATATCGTCTCGAAGGCCATTGAATCCTGGTGAGATACAGGAAACCCCAAGTCAGTGAACAAATCAAAGCGCTATCAGACCCTCAACGGACAACCAAACCGTATGTAATAACCAACCAGTGCTCTCACAAATAGATAGTGAATTAGACGAAAAGTAACAAGGATAAGACTTTGTCAGCTTTCGATAAACTTATGCTGACAAAATTTGACAACAAATCACCGTAAATTTTAAGATATTACGGTGATTTGTTGTCAAAAGAATAAAAAGGATCGAATTGTTATCAACATTTGTGTACAACATCAGGAAAGGACGTCTGGTAGAGAAAAGAAAAAAAGCATTACACCCAGCGTGAAGAACAGAAGACGGAGGATGAATAAAAAAGAAATGGAGGGTAAAATTGAAATATCTGAACAAATAATTTATGCAGGACAACGAGGAAGAAAACATGATATATAAGAAGAGAGCTACTCCGATTTAGAAGGGATGAGTAATCAAGGAAAGCGAGGAAGAAGATAGTGGGCAAACCCATAAACTTCACAAAGAACCAACTCGGTCAGAAAAGACAATGTCAATTCGAGTAGATAGATGAAATAATACGGATGTGTTCCAACTGTTAATACCTTATTGAAGAAAATTTCAAATTGTAATGCACCAGACTCGTGTTTCGGCTAGTAAATCCTCATCAGTGGTGCTTCCAGCCAAAGTGATTTTCGGACACAGCCCAAATTCTTTACAGTAGCTCTCTCTAGTTTTATTTTTTTGAATTTAAATTTGTGCATTTACTTTGCAAAGAGTGCGCGGCTCCAAATTTCCTTTACGGTCGATTCAGTAGCACAGTTAAATAAAATCGAAACATCGATACCTGGTGCAAACAAGCTTTGGAATGTCGGAAGGGTGATACCAATCTGTTGAAAGAAATGATTATCTTTTGTGTCCAAGAAGAACAATGCGAAGCCCATCGATGTACTAATACATTTACAGCAATGTCACTGTTCATTGTTGAACGATATACTTATAACTGTAACACCTGTAACATCGAGGAGGATGGGGAAGTATATGGAAAATATACAAGAGACCATAGGTATACCACCATTACCTTACCTATAATCAGAGAATCAGAAATAACAAGAAGAATGAATGGACTTTGTGTATGCATACGAGTCAGTGTCACATAGCCTGATAAAGGAAGCATTTTGAAGGTAAATGTATACGTAACCAAACATACGAAGCTAAAAAATGTATTTAAGGGAAATGTGATTTACACCGAAAACCGTAACTACAGATTGGTGGCAATTTTAACCTGTTGTACAAAATAGCCGAGTCTTTTCTTGACGAACATGGGGCTAGAAACGAAGAACAGATGGAATAGGGAGTATTTATGGATGACCTTACTGTCATCACATGTGCAATGTTAATCGTCTTTAAATTCAATAGGATCATTTAAAAACAAATCAATTTGCAGCATGGACCAGACATGCTAGATGGGTGCTGTAGGCTCTTAAAGAGACAATAGAATGGGAAAAACGTTACAATTGAAGAAAGGAAGTATTTCGCAGCATGCAAATATCAGTGTCAGTCGTTGATTAAGACCAAGTGAAGAACTGGACGGCAAGGAAGGAAGCTGATGATTCCCAGAGTGGTAAACACAACGTTGGCACCGGACATTATAATGTGGTTTTATGAAGAAACTTATTACCGCCTAGTTACTATTACCATGGGAAGAATACCATAAGATCAGGAAGAAAATGAAAAAAAAAACTCAAGCTTTAAAGTACGCATTCCTAATGACTGATTTAGACGACGGAACTGGGGGTATGTTTTTAACAATTGCAAGTTGAGATTAGATTCAGACGGATTCCGACCACATCTTTATGGTAACTACTCATGGAATAAAAAAGTTATAGGTAGATAAAAAATGTACCTAAGAGACTTCGGAAAGCAGCAAAACGGACATGCTGGTTGTAGCATCACATAGACGACAGAAAGTCAGTATAAGATCTTTTATCCTATTTAAAGGTCATGTCTGAACTGAATATTCTGAAGTAGTATCATGTTCATGATGATTGTGGTTAAATCCAAAAATCAGCCTCTTAAAATTATGGAGCTCCCCAGGTAACACAAAACATTTTCGAAATATTTTTGTATGGTTTCAAACAGGTTTCTGTTGAAACATTTCTGGCAAAGCGTTCCAAGAACATTTTTAAAACACTGCGCAGTTGTATAGAATGTTTTAAAAACGTTTTAACAACATTTAAGAGTGCTGAACAAAAATGAAACGTTTCCAAAAATGTTTTATTAAAATTTCTTCAACCATACAAAATCACGTTTCTATAACATTTACTGAAATATTTTTGACATGTTTTTAAAACATGCTTGTGGTAACTGGGTCCCACCCAACTATTTCAAAAAATACATCTGAATCTGAGGAAACAGAAATACACATGTATAACGTCGTCTATAAGATACAAGATACATACCATCATGTAGCTTTTCATTTTTCGTAGAGCAAGATCTGTTCTTGTAAGACCCTCTTTGAACTTTATATCATCTGTTATAACAGAGAATGACAAATAATGAAAACATTTCTAGGTATAGTCATACTGCGCAAAATTATAGGAAATTTAGTGCAGTACATCGTGTTATAGATATTATTCGATTGATTTTGAAGAACCGTAAGTCACAGTAGCGTATCACGTGGTATACAAATAATCTATAGCCCGGGAATGCCCTTCAATTAAATATGGTACATACAATCTAAATCTACTTTATAGGAAAAGATTTTAAGCCTATAATATGAGCATCAGTGTCATCTATATGCTGTTAATCTTTCCTGGTCAAGAATAGAGGTATATTCAGAGAACACTTCAACAGATTTTTTTAATTTTGTTTACATGTAATGATATGGTGGACGTGAATAAACAAAATTTTCTGTTGAAGTATTCTATGAATATAATTCTATTCTTGACCAGAATATATTACCATCATATAAACGATAAAGATACTCGTATGATAGACCTAAAATAAATTCATATAAAGTAGATTTAGACAGTATTTACCTGTTTAATCAGAGGGAATTCCCGGGCTAGAGATTATTTGCCTGTCACATGATATGCTACCGTGGTAAGTGAGAGGTATGAAAATCGAAACAATTAGAAAATAGCAAAGATAAGAATGAACTATATCATATCAACATACCAATTGCACTGTGTACCTCGTGCTTCATATGGTGGTCCGTGATTCCGAACGTCTGAAAAACGTCATCACTGTACGGAACTACACCCACCCTTACTTTGTTCGGGGCGATTTCAACGGAAGATACTACGTCCTTAACGAAATTCATCAAGTGGTAGAAACTTAGCGGGCCTGTGCTAGTGGAACAATCCAGTACAAAAATAACTTCAGCAGTGTAACCATTACCTAAAAGAAACACAAAGTTGATGAACAAAATTAATTACTACGAACGTTAAAGTTTGTCAAATATTACAGTCCTCCGAAAGGGTATTTTGCATATATACTAAAGAACAACAGGGTACCTTTGGTCAGTGATACTTTTTTCGGCCTATTTACCTCATGTTATAAAGTTGAAACAAGAAAACCCGAAAATGTTGAACCTTCGTAATGTTTGCGTTTGTTCTACTATCGTACATGTTGGCTATACCTTGACGTTGATAGAGCATAGAGGTTTATATATACCCTTAAAGACACTGTTGAAAGCTTTAGTGATGTCACCCTCCGTCGGGTACAGCCCACTATCATTAAAGAACTCCTGTAGATCCTCCTTTAGTAGTTTGTCTCCATAAGACAACTGATGGAAGGCGGCTTCATACTCTGAAACAAAGTGCCTGTCGTTATATTATGAAAGACTACGTTATGTTGCATGCAACAGGAGACGCTGACTCTCCCCAGGCACATGGTCTCACTTCGGATTACTGTTTATTCCGAGATTTGCAATTGTTCCAATTGAAATTCAAATGATTTTACCTTGCATCCTCGACATTGAGACTGAATAATTGATGGGTACTTCTTCGATGTTTATTGTAAAACTAAAACAAAGGAGGGGATCTCCAACAACACCAGGCTGCAGCACCCACAGCAATACCCCAAAATACCAAATGCAAAAACACAAAGCAGACAAGCACAGAAAGAAACGCGTAAGGGACAAGGAACGTCAACGCACAACACAGAAACATCAAACACAAAGGACTACACATAAACCAACGAGACCAATAGGCAACCGTTGCCGACTTAGGACGGCCATCTGCTAACTGTCAATTGCATCTCAAGATGAGGAGTCGAACAACACCAATTTTAGCTTAATTACAATTTGCCTAGTTTCCACCTATAGATGTTGTAATTTTTCCTTTTTTTTCTTTTTATGGAGGGTGTATCCTCAAGATTTCTTGAATTCAAATTGCCTAGATTTGCGCTCCCCGGCGCTCAACAAAATGTATTTCTTTGCAAAATCATTTAAGGTAACCCTGATTACTTTGACGAAAACTGAATGCTTGACTTTCTTTTTCTTCACACGAAACAAAGGAACTCTACTCCATTCCATAAACCTTTTTGATCGATTCACGTAATCTCTGAGTAAGTTCATTTACAAGTTTATCAGTCATTCAGCAAAAACCTTCACTCCAGATGATAAAAAAATATATGATTGTTATTTTTTATTCTTATCTCGACTATTTTTTATCATTTTTTTTATACTTTTCTTTAAATCCATATAAGCCTCCAGTTCCTTAAGTTCCACTCCACAAGACGGTTTATCCACTCCATATCTTTCTTGGACCCTTTTGACTAGTTCTCTGTACTCAAGTATAAATCTGTTCCACGCTGTGTAATGTTCAAGTCGAGCCTTGAAAGTATAGAGTGAAAAGAAAATACAATAAATGTTCAAAATATTCATAAATAAATTGAGCAAAGGAGCTGTTAAGATAAGGGCCGTATTTAGCCCTGAATCTCGTGACTGATTTCTTGCGCATGGCGAATCGTATACAGAAAAACATGAATCATTATTGAAATAAAATGTATTTGCAGACCTTTTACATGTTTTACATAATGTTAAGGAACTCTTCAGGTTGTAAAATTAAGGTCGAAAGAGGTAGGGGTGCTCGGATAGAAAATCCGATAATATCGACAAAAAAAGTGTACATTTTTTAATATTTTATCTAAAATGGATAAACATAAGCTAAAAGACATCAAATATGTCTACATTGTGTATCAGAAATAGATTTCAAACGTTCTACCTCCTTTAATCGGTAAATAATGAAATCCGGAACTTAAAATACGGTCTTATTCTTCATTCAATGGCTACAATGTAAGCCTTTTAGCGCGAAAAACACATTGACGGAGAAATGAACATCACTCTTGCTTATTTCGTTCCTAATTCTTGTATCTTTCATTCAATCATATTGAGTACACAATGTTTGATGGATTAAAGAGGAAAATTAGTCAAATGTGCTATATTTAATGGTCAAAAAGATCGATTCTTAAAAAATGCACCCCCTTTTTATTTTTTATTAGTTTTTTGCCTCTGGGGTAGTGTTCCCCCCGGAGATACAGAACCCCACTTTGCCAAAAAATTTGTATCATGGATACACATCTCCAGTAAAAGTGGCTTTCTGTATATCCGGGGGGAACAATGTTCAATAAAACTTTTCCGTTCTCTATTGATTTCTATGAGAAAAAGACACGTTTTGACCCCAAAATTAGCCATATTATGCAAAATAGATAAAATATAACTTCATATCCTGATAGGATGCCGTATAGGTATACATTTTACCAAAATAGGTTCTTGAAATTTCAATTTTCAAAATTCCACTTTTCAGGGCTGATTTTACGCCTTATCTTAACAGCTCCTTTATTTTAAATGGAATGTAAGTTTGGAACTAGAATTATTTTGCTTAATATTTTAATAAAACGGATTACTCATAACTGTTCGTAAATGAAAGGGACTGTACATTTTTATGATTATTTGGAACACAATAATATCGTTTCTTCTCATAACAGTCCGTTTTTCATATAATTATATATGTTTAAGATTATACATTATCAAAGGAATTTAAGAAGAAAATTCTTGCCTTCCTTTTGAGATGATCGACAAATTTCCGGACCATCCATCCCCGAAAAATCTTTTGAATGACAATGGCGGCGTCCCTCTTCAATTGACGTTCAAGTCGATAGGAGTTGTAATGTCTGTAAAAACGAATAAACTCATCATATTTAATCATATATACAATCAGTCATAATTTTGTCTATAAATTAAGCAACCAATCATATTGATCTATTTATATGCTCAACCTATTGAATTGATGACCAAGAATATTAACCAATCATATTTTTGTCACAAAATAGAAACAACCAATCGTATAAAGATATGTACAACCAATAGTATTGTTGTTTTGATCTGAAATGATGAACAACCAATCATTTTTGCTTTGGAATACTAAATATTTTTCTTGGGAATATTTATAAATCGCAAATCGTATTCTTGAGATCATAATTAGAAAAATACATGTACATCATATTTATGTTTAAAAATATAAACGATCACATACCTTTCAACTTCTTTTCTAATGCCAAATGTTTTTTTTTTATCTTTAAGATCGAAACTTGGTGTTATGCGATATGTTTGTTAAAAGTAAACATCGCATGAATATAAAAAATGAATAAAGTGGGAAATTATTGATCGACCTGAGCTATTGTGGTAACGTGATATTGCAAACATGGTAGATATCCGAAACACGTGTCTAGTACAACAAAATTGGTACTATAGAACATATATTTCAATATTATATTATATATATTGACAATTTGAACCACTAGGCTGGTATCGCTGCTGGTGGACTGACACATAAGTCCCCGAGGATATCGCTCACCAAGTTTTAGTGTTTACGCACTGCATTGAAATATATTTTAAATTTTCTGTTATCAAATTATACCTAAATTTCTAAAACTAAGGGGTATCTCCCTCATTGCATAGCTCTGTCCTAAGCTGGGGTTGCGGCACATGTATAGAATTCAGCTCCTTGCGCCTACCCTCCAACAATTTTTGGCCATATTTTTCACTTAAATACGCTTCTGAATAAACCCTACACAAAATTTCGAGCCACTCATTTTGGCAAGAGGAAATTAAAACTCTGTATTGTAGATGGCGCCAGGAAATTTCACTTCGGCTGTATTTAAACTGTTTTGGCATGAAGTACTACTGACGAGGATTCAAATATCCAAAACACGTGTCTAGTACAATAAAATTGGTACAATTGGTAAATTGGTAGAACATATCTTTCAATATTGACAATTATATTATCATTAGTAATATGAAATTCACATTAAAATTTTATGTGTTTCCTACATCAGGCGGTGCGTGCCTTCAAGATTTGATGATACCTTCACATTTCTCATTCATAAGAAATTGTCAATATTGAAATATGCGTTCTGTAGTACCAACTTCATTGTACTAGACACGTGTTTCGGATATTGAATCCTCGTCATTGCTTAGTACTTGATGTCATTCAGGTTGAATAAAGCCAACGTGATATTTTCATGGGGCCGTGTACAATAAAGACGTTTTCAAAATTCCCTGATGCCAAAAATAAGAGGCTCCAAATTTTGTGTAGGGTGTATTCAGAAGCGTATTTTAGTAAAAAAAAATATTGCGAAAAAAAAAAAAAACATTGGAAGGTAGGCGCAAGGAGTTTAATTCTAAACAAAATCCAAAAGTTTCTAAATATGACATCATGCATATTCATATGTGTCAATAAAGGGGGTTCTAATTATATTGGACTAGGGAAACTGTGATCAGATGTGAAGTTACAGGAATGTAACAGTTTCATACGGCTAAAATCGATTATTTTGTATTATTTTGACCCTTACTCATAAGGGTTTGGAATCTCTCTTATGATAGTAAGATAATCTGAGAATGTACGCGTACATTACTTCTTCCTTTCGAATGGTGTTGATCCTTTTAATGGAGGGTTTGCTTTCGAAGTAGATCTATATATAACTTCAAAGAGCGTCTATAGCATTTAAAGTTCTTCAATGTGTGTATATTCAGACTTCTCGAACGGTATTTACGGTACACATGTATAAGATGAAAATAGTCAAATAACATGTACATGAAAACAAAGTAAAGAAGCAATGTCATATGCTTCTAAATTTTATTTACCGTATCTTCTATCATAATAGTCGGAAGAAACTGTGAAAGGCAATTATAATATGATTACGGGACATGACTAATGTCAGAGAAAGGCCCAGCTATCGGTATCGACCTTGGAACCATATGTTTCCGTGTGGGGGTTTTCCGAAACGGGAAGGTGGAGATCATCCCTAACGACCACGGACACCGGACCACGCCCAGTTATGTAGCTTTCACAGACTCGGGACGACTGATTGGAGATGCGGCTAGAGACCAAGTAGTTTTGAATCCAGAAAACACAATTTTTGACGCAAAGCGATTGATCGGGAGAAAATATTTAGATCCATCAGTCCAGTCCGATATGAAACATTGGCCATACAAAGTAGTGAGTGAGAGAGGGAACCCAAAGTTTCAGGTCAAATATAAAGGTTCAACGAAAACGCTTTCACCCGAAGAAATAAGTTCGATGGTTCTAACAAAAGTGAAGGAAACGGCTGAGGATTATTTAGGACAGAAAGTGACTGATGCTGTGATAACGGTACCAGCGTATTTCAATGATTCTCAACGGCAGGCTACCATGGACGCCGGAGTTATAGCTGGGCTGAACGTATTACGTATTCTGAACGAACCTACAGCTGCTTCGTTAGCGTACGGATATCTCGAAAAAATCTCTGATGAGAAAAACCTCATGATTTTCGATCTTGGAGGTGGAACCATTGACGTGTCCGTAATGAACATGTTAGCAGATGATGATTGTTCGTTGTTTGATGTTCGGTCTACAGTCGGCAATACGCATTTTGGAGGAGATGACTTCGATGATCGATTAGTCAATTATTTTGTACAGGAATTCAAAAACAAGAAAGAAAAAGACCCGTCCAAGAATATTAAGGCCATGAGCCGTTTACATATCGCATGTGAGCATGTAAAAAGGACTCTATCTACCAGTTATGAGGCGGAGATTGAAATAAACTCTCTCTTCGAAGGAATTGACTTTTATAGTAAGATAACAAGACACAGATTTGAGAACTTATGCTCAGATTTATTCAGTCAAACATTAGAGTATGTAGAAAAGGCACTCCGTGACGCACAGATAAACAAATCTGAAATTCACGATGTTGTGTTGGTAGGAGGGTCAACCAGAATTCCTAAAATACAAAAAATGCCGCAAGACTTCTTCAATGGAAAGGAGATCAACAAATCGATCAACCCGGACGAGGCCGTAGTTTACGGAGCAGCGGCAATGGCGGCCATCTTGAGTGGGGAAAAGAGTGACGTCTTCAAAGAGTGTATACTGCTAGATGTACATCCCTTTTCTGTTGGTCTAGAAACAGGCGGGGGAGTTATGACTAAACTTATACATACGAATTCTCTTATTCCGATAAAAGTTTCTAGGACGTTTACAACGTATACATACAATCAGAAAGACGTTTGCTTGCGAGTGTTCGAAGGTGAACATCCGCTAACTAAGGACAATAATTTACTCGGACAATTCACGTTGAGAGGTATTCCTCCCGTCCCAATAGGTTTTCCTCAAATCGTGGTCGAATTTCATATTAATGCAAATGGAATTATGAGCGTTTCAGCGGAAGATCGAAGTAAGGGGAAGTGTGTGAAAATAAACATTATCACCGAAAAGGGACGATTGAGTAAAGAAGAAATCGACATAATGATCGCCGATGGCGAGCGATATAAAAGCGAAGACGAAAAACAAAGAAAACGTATCGTTGCTATGAATTGTTTGGTAAACTACCTATATAACGTAAAACAGGCGAAATATTACGCCATCGATGAAATCTCAGACAGTGAGAAGGATACTATTCAAAGTTTATGTATCGAAGCTCTTAGATGGTTGAATAATAATGGTTTCGCTGAGGTTTGGGAGTGTGAATACCAATTAAAGGAGGTTCTAAAAGCGTTAAGGCCCCTCATGTTAAAATTCCACAGTGGACAACAACCCGGGCGACGGAGAATCTACAGGAGGAGATCGTGCGATTTTCCAATCGCAGAAGTTGATTGAAAAAATATGTATTTTGATATGTTCGTATTTTCACATTTTCATGTTAAATATTTGTGCAATATTTTTGACTTTTTTTAACCTCATATTTATTGTTGAATATCCATAGTAGCAACACCAATAATAATTTTCATAAATACATGAAAAAAAAAACATATCCAGAAAACATGCTTATTTGTTAATTTTAAAATTTTCGTGAAACTGAAAATAAAAAAAAATCTGAAATAAAAGGAAATAAGACATTCTCACGCAAACAAATCAGCATGTGGTTTGTCATCTTTTGAGCTCCTAAG
This sequence comes from Pinctada fucata, assembly GCA_028142955.1. Taxonomy (NCBI): domain Eukaryota; kingdom Metazoa; phylum Mollusca; class Bivalvia; order Pterioida; family Pteriidae; genus Pinctada; species Pinctada fucata. The sequence continues at coordinate 27,709,880 of AP027109.1, forward strand.
TTTGTTTCTAGGCGTTGACCTCCCGGTGATTCTTGATGCTGGCCTTGGTGTAGAGTTCGGGGTGGATATCCGGGAGGCCGGTCTTGACCCCTCTTTTGTCTGTGAGCTTGTCAGTTTGCCTTTGTTTGGTGCATCACTGACTAATCCATGACTCTTCTTGGTCGTCTTTTCTTGTGTTTTTGCGTTTTTCGTATCTTCTGGTTTTATTGCTGACGTTGATGACGTCGGAGCTGTACGTGAAAGGTCCCATGTCCACTTGCCTCTGTAACAAAAAAAAAAAATGGTATGATATACCCATACAATAGGAAGCCTGTCGGCGCCGTGGACTATTGGTTACAGCGTCGGATCGGTAGGTCCAAGTCTTACTTGGGACCACGGGTCGGCCGTCATTATTAGTTACTAGGTTGGTTACTGACCATCTACAGAGATTTGTTGGGTTGATCAAGCTCATAGAAGGCATACGTCTACGTTATTATACAAATTATGTCCTTGTCAGTGTAATATATAATGTATGTCGGTGGTGCTTCAACAAAAACAATAGGAAGCATATCATGATATTAATCTAGAAGACGACGTGATGCATGATGACAAGATACCGAAAATACTAAAGGTACATTTTGATCATAAGAAATTGTCATTGAAGGGAAAGAAGGTAAGACATGTCCCTGACGACCTATAGCTGCAAGTTCATTGAAAGACCGTCCAAGCAAGAACATGTGCACATAGACGCGTTTTCCTCTGCTTCACGACAGTGGAGCCGTGCTATAAAAATTAATTCTATTGACAGATAAAAAGTTGCGACATTGCATTACTTTATCAATTATATTGCACTATAGAATGAAGTGCAATGCGCTAGTCTGAATGGCGTTCAAGGAAAATGCTTTACTGCTCAAAGTATAAAAGCTCAAGAATAATCTGTAGAATTGAAGTCATTGACGAATTGCGAAACTTAAACACCGTGTAATAGCAGTCCGTGCCAATACTGAATGCTTGGAATGCTGAACTCACCCTAGTTTATCTTGACGATTACCATTGCTTCTGTCCGTCAGCCATAACTCAAAATCACGTTCCCAGAGCCAAGCTTGCGAAGATTCGGGTTTCTCTTTGACCTTTGTCTCGTTCTTCCTGTGCATGCAAAATTTCAATCCACTTAACAACATTTATTTTACCCTATTCATGAATCTATTTTCTGTAAGTCTTTTTGAAATGTTGGCGGATATACAGATAATTATATGTATGCAAGACGTCTGTATTAAAAATCCGAAACTGAAAAAAAAAAGTTTCGAACATTTTTACCAAAAAAAAAAAAGATATGCTGAAAAATGTCTTATTTTCGTCAATTTCATGTTGGTCTTTTTACATCTAATACATGGCAATTTCATCATTTCATTATCATCTGATTCAGTAGACTGTCATCTTACCTAAGCTCATAAATATTCCCGTATTTTACATTGGCAACATACTTTCTGGATCTACGTTTTAAGTCATCAACGTTGACATCTTGTGGCAAATGATTCTCGTAGAAGAATTCTGAATTCAAAAAATGATTTAAAATTTTTGAAACAGAATTTTTTTTCTAAATATGACTTAGAGGTAAATAAAAATCAAATACCTCCTCCAAATCTCACGGTTTGACCTTGTCAGCACGGCTAAAGTGACAGGTGTTACTTACCAAGCAGGAGATACTTACTCTTCCCGGGCATCTGATCTCATCTACATTAGGGGTTTACTTGTGCTCCTTTACAGAACATTGTTCTCAGTTTTAAAGCTGAGGTCCTACATTAAAAACTGCACTATGGTAGTAAATTTTTTTTGTTAGAGTCTGTATCTAACAATCTCCGTCCCAAAAAAAAAATTTACTGTCATTATGCAGTTTTTAATGTAGGACCTCAGCTTTAAGTACAGGTCCACGTAATGATCAGGCTATTGAAAAACCTTAAAATTTTTGCAGAACTTTTTTCTCTTGAAATGTGTTCAGATCAGCCTCCATATGAATGTTCTGAAGGTATTTTCCTCATACTTGGATGGTAAAGAAAGTTATAGAGGTGGCGAATTTGGTTGAATTATATACAGAATTTTTTCCCGCCATTTTTGTCCTTCATAATCCTTTATAAATTATGAGGTGAATATCTCGCTTCACCATCGCTACCTTGAGAAATGAACATCATGTTTGATCTGAACCACATATATATGTCTCAAAACAGAAACAAAAAGTTTTACCAAAACAATTGATGTATCACCCCTGTCTGATTCTTACGTGGACCTATACTCAGTTGCTCGTTTATTCAAACGCATTCGAAATTTCTGCTCACAAAATTTTCTCGAAATTTCTGAAAAGTGGGTCCTGTAGCATCATATCCCACCTATCCTGCTTCGTCTTTCGGTATATTTTTTTTGACATAACTTTCCCAATCTTTGGCCATATTTCATTGTTTGGATTGAGGATCACTGACGAGGGTTAAGTACCAGAAACGTGCATGTCTGGTCCATGCTACTTTTTTTCTGCTCAAATTATGTTATGAATTTGAAGACGTGCAATATTCTAGTTGATATGTTTACTTTTGTATTTTTCATGGTTCTTCACGCCCATTGATAATGTTTTTTGAATTTCGATTTTGGGTGTTGTGTTGGACTTCCACTAACCCCTCTTCCCCCACTCCCCCCCCCCCCCCCCCACTCCCAAGACTTTATTTTTAATTACCTAGTATGTAGCGACAAAATAATCATATTTCTTCCTTCTTATTTTTTTAAAAAACAATTGTAAACTCGTTTTAATCGTTGACCAAAATTATTTACAGAAATTTCGACAAATCTATTTTTATTTCGTCCCATGACTTGTGCCAAATTAAAAAAAAAATTCTGATCACTTGATTATTAAGGGTGTGTCCGAATATTGGATACAATAACAATTTAAAGTACATAAAACTTAATTTGCGATGTTTTGTAGTTTGAACTATTACATGTAAATTCACAGAAAGATAATGACCGAGTCATACTTCATCACTTGTTTCGGGTTACAGTTTGCGTGTTGTTTGAAGTATTTCAATTTTTAACTCTGTAGCAAATTTCAAAGGACTTTTATGCATAAAAAGCACATTTGATATCAAATTATTCATGTTAGGAGACAATGGAAATTATATAATGTAACATGGGAATATGAAATAGTTGCAACATGCACATCGACTGCCTTTGGTGTTAATTGATTGCGATTTACTCGAATAAGCCAGTTGAATTTGATATAAGTGGCAATAAAAAATGTATGGAATTTTGTCATGTTGGTAATATGGTACATGATGAATTCCCCCTAGAGAATTATTTATAATTCTGTTTGTCAAATATTAATGTGTCGAAAGTGCAGTCATTTACAATTCTGTGAATTCCATTTTAAGTGGCGGAGTTGGGGACCGATAAATCAGTCGCCCCATCCTCTGCTTTGGACCAAACATTTTTTTCTCATAATTTACGAAAAATATTGTTTGTAAAGGTAAAGTTTTATTCGTAAAGGATAAAGGCAAATTCGTAAACTTTAAGGTAAAGGCAACAATAGATATAAAACTCTTCACAACTGTGTTTGCTTATACATGTACTTATAATGAAACGAGCATTTGCTTTGCGGGCCAATCGAGTTTCAACGACTCGCACTATATTACAAGGTATGACTTACTTGCGCATACACGTATTTGTGTTTTAAAATCCGTGGTTTTTCCGCCAAAGTCGACCGATTAAATGTTACGAATTGAATGTACGACATAATGTACAATTCCAAACCCTTATTTAAAACTGTTGTCTGGGGATGTTATTTTAAAAGCCAAAACAAAAACCCATTTCGAAACTATACAGAAAAGAATTTATTTTATTTCTGGAACTGTTACATAACTTTGAAATTAAATTTTTTTCTCACCAATATTTCTGTTTTTATTGCTTGGAGCAAAGACGACTTTTTCTGTCCATGGTCGCCGTCTGCTAATTCGCTGCTGTCGCCTGCCTTCGAGAATCCTATGTATGCACTCACTTCCGCTTCCGTCATAGATGTACGCCTGCGCTTCGTCAGACAAGGAACGGCCAAGTTCCGTTGGAACACTTTTCCATCGTCTGCTTAGCGTTGGAAATGAAGAGGATTGGTCTGAAGATGGCGTGGACTCATTTGTTGATGCATTGAATTGATCCTAAATGGAAGTTGTTTGATATCTTAAAACGATAGTTAACAAGCGTGAACGACAATGGTTGGTGAGTTAACTGCTATTAGCGGTTGGTTACTTCATATTGCTTGTTCCCTCTTGCAGTCGGTAACTGACAAACTAAGAATTAAGTTTAGATGAAATTTGACAGTAAAGAATGACGGTACCTCGGATTCGAAAGACTTCCGAACCACAGGCCGAAAGATCGTTCACACTTGATGATTGTCTACTGCAAACGCATGAACTAGTGTTCGTCATTATTCTTTTGTGTTGGGGGGGGGGGGGGGGGGGGGCTGACAAGGAAATTAAGGAAATTTGCATGTTGTCATTCTTTTTAAGTTGACTAGTCCTCACAAAAGTTCATGTATACCTCACATGTTTTTGTGTCAGGATGATTTTAAAGTTGACCGGATACTCAAGTAATTGTGTTTGATATATTTATCTAAAGGTTTAATGATGTGTTTGCAATGACTCTTTTGAAGTTGATTGGTTCCTCCTTAATTTGTGTTTGTCATGAATCATGATTCTTCCTATTCTGGAAAAGATCTCCAGCAAGACCAGCCTGCACTGACTACAGCGGAACACACCCGCAGGACGTTACAAGCTAAGATCAACAGGCACTACAACTTCAACAAACAACACGGGACAACAACACCAACACCAACACCAACAGTCCAGCAAACAAACAAAATACATGTAGACATACCAAACATAAAACACAAATGACAATGCCTATACATACTAGTAGATAGAGGGAAATCAGTATACTCCCGATGAGTTAAAGAAGATCCTGACGAAAATCTCAACAACACTCACAATAGAGCACCAAATTAAACATCGACGGACCCCTAGCAAGCTAGAGGTGGGACCAGGTGCCCGGGAGCAGGTGCTTCCACTCGATATCAAAAGGCAAGGAGGTCGAACACTTTTTATTGTTGAAAATAAGTGTTTCCTAATTCTTATCAATAAAAAGGAAAAAAAAAATGATTTAAGAAGAGGGATAGCTTGAAATTTAAAAAAATCAATCTGCTTAGAATTGATTTACAATTAAACGCGGCATTACCGGTATCCGGTGTCTGTAGTTAGTAATTGTTTCACCAGTTGACGCGGACGATCTAGGAGACCTTGATAACCGAGACTGGAGTTTGATTGGCTGAGAGGAGAGCCCGCCTGTCCAACTCTTCTGCCAAAGACAATGGTTCCTCAGTATGTCTGCCTCCGATATCATCTAATGACAAAAAATGTACTTGGATTAGTTTTCTATTTTTCTTAAGGTATTAGGGGTATTCTTTCATATTTTCAGATATTTGATAATTTTTTAATGTTTCATTCAACTCATCATGAAAATGTATGGCTCAGAACATTGCCGAAGTCGTGCGTCTTCGGCAAACTTCGTGGTATTTAATTACAATAGGAAGTAGAGTATTATACCCCCAATGCCTTAAATTTTCACAATATTTTCGATGCATGCTGCCGTCACACGTTGGTTATCACGTGTTGTTTTACTAAGGCAACGAAGTAGGCTTGTAAATTTCAATTAAAAGGCACCAGAAAACGTTATCAAAAGGGTTTTAGGCGTGGTGAGATTGCTGTACGATTTCGACCTCACACTCACAAAATCAATGTAAGGGCCTGCTTTGGATAGGAAGTATGACAGAGATTTTTTCAAAACACATCTATGGATTGTATGGGGGTTTTGAGAATTTCTATAGATTGAAATAAACTTTTTGTTTTGTTTTGAATATTTAGAAGGGGGACGTGATTTGATAATTTACTTGATCCTCAAACGTACCAAATTCCTTTTCGTTCTCGTTAAAGGAGTATGTGAATGTGAATAATTCATCATAATTACGTCTAGAGTATATTCACCAAACGATATTAGCTAATTGTTGTTGATTAGTTCTGCTACAAATTAAAATTGCTCCTTTGTATGCTTTTTGAATCTTTGTTCTGAAAATCTATTTGCGAGGTCATACAATTAGAAATCCTTTTGATATACGATGTAGCTGTCTCCCACAGGACTTTTCGGGTCCATTAGATCTTTAAAGCTTCCGTGCATGGCTAATTTGAAGGTTCTTGTGTTTTACCCACAGTGTACTAAGATTTAATTAGTATTCCATATTGATGACAACGCTTTAATAATCTCTTTGTCAATGTATCATCATCTATGAAATCAATTTTTTTTGTGTATTCCTGGTTGTTTTGATTTTTCCCTGTTTGTTGCGTGTTTAAAGAACCATAAAATAAGCTTGGGTAACGTGAGGGGGGGTTTATCGGGTACTTTGTAAAAAAATCAAATTAAAAGAAAGCATGTGCAATGTAAAATTCTGTAATCATATTTTGGTGCATGTATACATGCAGTATTTTACAGAATCTGCCCTTCATGTGTCCGAAAAACAACCGAAAAATGACATCATTAAATTGTTTGCATTGTGACGACACAATAAGACTTTTACTATATTTCTGAATTTGTAAATAAAATGACGTCATAAATTCTGAAATGTAGAAAAAATCTCATTGTGACGTCACAATGCAAACAGTGAAATAACTTCATATAAAGGCGTTTTTATGGGACTCTGTGGAAGATGAATTTGTCGAAGGGTTTATCAGAGTTTTTTAAATGAAGAACCCTTCCACAAATTCCAACAAATGACGTTATTTCATTGATAAATTCTGAAACGTAAACAAAAATCTCATTGTGACGTCATAATGTAATAAATAAAATGACGTCTTTTGTCGAAAATTTATCGGATTCTGTGGAAGAATAAATTAATCGGAGTCCGTGATCGTGGATGGAAGAACCCGCCCCCCCCCCCCAAAAAAAAGAAAACACACACACACACAAATGCCGTTTCAATTATAAATTCTGACATAAAGCAGGTTTGGGGGGTTAGATCTTTTTCCATGGGGGTCCAACGTGACAAAGAAAACTTTCAGCTCATTAGTTCTGAGAAAAAAAAAATATAAAAAAATAATCGGATTAAAAATTTTAATAAGGTAATTAACGTTAAAATTAAAAAAAGTATTGAATTGATTCGGCATTAGAGAGGCTTATTCTAAGACCCTCGACCTCTTGCATCCCCCGAAAATAAACAAACATGCATACGCGCATTTAAAAAAAATCATTATCATGTACAATAATTATACAAAGTATGTGATTCTCACCGATGTATGTCAAGCATGGATATAAAGGGGGAATAGGGCGTCAAAGAACACATAGCCCCCCCCCCCCCCCCCCCCGAAATTGGCCAAAAATACTGATTTTCCCGCTTTTTACGTACATGTATATTTTTGTCAAAACCATTGGCTTGAATCCTCTTCTGATTGCTTTGATCCCCCATGGAAAAAATTCCAGATCCACACATGTTTGGCAATATGGGAATCATTCTTGTAGAACAATTCAGTTTATGCATGGTTAGTGCAGCCATTGTGATTTCACATTTCTTCATGAATTACTTATGATTTCAATGAAAAAATAATTCGTTAATTTACAAATCATATATTTTCCCAATGCGGCGTCAATAATCTTTATTTCATGTAGAGTGGTAGAGTGTATGCATTGATTTTCGAGTTTACGATACATTTTGCATGTACGAGGGTTGTCCGTAAAGTTCGTGGACAAGTCTTAAATTAAGGAAAATCAGCGTCAAAGATATTTATTTTTAGTATATTTATTGTCATATACTATTTGCGAATAACAAAATGTAAACAATTATCATATTTTGATTTTAATATAACAACTATGACTTCGTAATTAGACATAGGAAAGTGACCCGGAGCACGGTGAATTTTAACCGAAATATTTTGTTTATCATATTATTCATTTCATTTTCATTTTGTAAAATTCCGCGGATAAAACGATAATTTTTACATTGTGATGTTGAGAATAGTTATGACACCACACATGCAAAATTTGAACGTTCAAAGTTTCAAGATGACAAAGAAAACCGGATCTGCAGGTAATAAGACGTGATCGTCATTGTTCGAAAAAATGACGTTTTCTCGAGAGGCGGAGCAAAGAGAAGTGATAAAATTTTGTATAGGCTTCAGAAAAACACCGACAGATACCCATAGATTCCTTAAACAATCGGAAAATTATACTTAACTAGTTGTTCATAAGTCTTCAAGTGGCAAAGAGAATTTTGGACGTTAGGGACAGTTTTCAGGACGGTATGCCCTAGAGAAGACTTTCTATAAAAGAAAGGAATACTTTTAAATGAAGAAAGTGACGTGATTCATAGTGATCGGCGACTAATAATTTGAGAAGTTGCAGGTAACTTTGAAGTTTAAAAAAAATCGTGCATAAGATCTCATCTCATGATCCAACAACGACTCATGTCTGTGCTGGATGGGTTCCTAAAATTCTTAGAAATCTAATTTTTTCGAGGAGAGTAGAATTGTCAAAACAGTTTATAACGGATAACATCAAGTATTCTCATGCTAGTGCTCCGGGTATGAGGAAGTGTCCTTTTTATATTGTATAGAAATATAACTATTTTTGCTTTGTTTGAGATGAAATTTTGCATATTATTAATATGAACTTGAATTTAATGAAAATGATACTTTCATTCATTTTACCATTGTTTGCTAGCTTTTATCAAAGCAGTCCACGAACTTTACGGACAACCCTCGTATTACCGTACGTGATCATATTTTTTTTTTTATTCCATACCGAATTTTATATTTTTTAAAGTTTGAAAGTAAGAATGGCCAGTCGCTGATCATGATTTTATATTGATATATATATTTTTTTAATTTGAATATTTTCTTATAATCACGATAATACTCAAAACTTATAAAAATGTTGACTGAGGAGGGACACTCAGAGGATCAAAATTTATAATTTTCGAGATGAAACTAAGAATGAACGATAAATATTTTGTTTCGACAAAAATATATACTTGATCAATGATTATGTATGCAATGCATTACAAGATTCAGAAATTCAACATAAAAAGTCAAACAAACAGGCAGAAAACAGAAAGACAGACAAACAGAGACCGGATTTAACCATCTAAACGCTTGCTTTTCCGTTCAGGTTCTGTGGTATTAGAATGAACAAATTGATATAAAATATTGATTTCATAGGCATCATATTATCTAGCACTGTCATTATCTGATACTCAATGTCCAAATTAAAATTTGGATACACAGTATTTATACATTGTAAATATCACCTCGTCAGGAGCGGATCTAAGATTGAAGATATGTTTACTAATATAGGGGCCGGGTTAGCGTAGTGGTAACCCACTCTCTTCTCATCTCTAATGTCTCAGGATCGAATCTTGTTTCAGCAAAGGGGGTTTATATGGGGAAGGGTATGGCAGTCGCCCACCCAGTCCCAGTGGGATGGTTTTCCCCGGATACTCCGGTTTCCTCCTGCTCCAAGGACCCCCTCCAACCCCACCCCCATTCATGCCAACGTGTGACATTAATACAGGTTTGTAACAAATAAATAAAGTATCAATTTTAGTTAATGTAGGGGTCCAGAAAGACCAGGGAGAGGGTTTTCAGACCATGATTTTAAGAAAATTAAGAAGAAGAAGAAAAGAATGGGAAACTTGTAAATACTAGTAGTCCTCAATCTGAATGTTTTTTTGTTTCTATACAAGCTTAAGAGTGAGAGGCTCACACACTCGATAGAAAATTATCTCGCGACTTCTCAATTTTAAGATTTCTATAACACTTTCAAATAATATGCAAGCAGTTCCTTGCATACATATTTCATACGCATATTTTTTTGCAAACATCCTTTGGTTATGAGTTAGATTTATTAGCCTTTGTCAACTTGTGACTCGTTTATATTTATGTACAATGTATTATGATTATGATATAGAATAAATTAAAAATAAATAAATAAATAAATAAATAAATAAAACAAAAACTTGTGACTCGTTCTTGTGAGCGCTACTATCTTTTTTTAAAATATATTTTACACTCAAAAAAATTATTGTTAATAATGAAGTAAGTATATTGTAAAAGAATGAATAAATAAATAAATAAATAAATAAATAAATAAATAAATAAATAAATAATTTACTTACCTTAGCGGATATATGTACCTATAGGCACCGGGTGAGGATCACGTTAGTTAACCTGTCATCAGTTTGATGGCAAATCGGATTCTGCCGAGCGTGTTAGTATCCAAGGTAATAAAAGACAAGATTCTTCGTGATGATGTGACAAAATTTACCGTAGTTCTTCTAAAAGTTTCCATGTTAAGAAAAAAATTATAACTTAAAATCATGGGCGGATGCAGTATTTTGTAAGGGGTGGTCCTATCTGTATCTGCATTGGTACGTCGCAGTAACAGGGGCTCGATGTGATGAATCCACATTCGCATCCTTCTTCTCTTATCCTCAAGGAAGACTGTACAGTGTCGGATCCAGCGCCCCTTTGCCGGGGGGTCGAGGGGCGAATTTTGCCGATTTTTACTGAAAATGGGCAAAAATATACCTGTTTTTGGAAAATTTTTGGGTCAGTGCCGGGGGGGGGGGGGGGGCGGACGCCCCCTCCGCACCCCCTGAATCCGCCACTGCTGTAGGGAAGGGGCGTATATAATTCAGGGTTGGTGTCGCCGAGCTCCTGTGGTCGCAATATCTCGTGCGGGCTTTGATGAAACGGAGAAGGGCGCTTAGTCGCACTGATTCTGATCGCATTTTTGAAGTCCTAAAGTCGAAATTTTTTTGAAGAGCCAATTAAAAAAAAAAACAAAAAGCACACACCAAAATATGAGGTCATTTCTGCTTCTAATAATGAATAAAACAGATGATTGGCGAGCAATAGCGAACAAAAACCTTAAAATCTTGAATTTTCACATTATACTTGTCAGTTCTTATATATGAAAATATAACAAATGGCGAGCGAAATTTTTCAGATTTGGAATAAAAAGGTTAAGGACAAATATGCCATTTATATTCTCTATTCGTGTCTTTTTTCAGTTTCATTACTTTAAGTGGCCATGCTCGTGTATACGGGTTGTATATAAGAAAGCTGCATCATTTGAAAATAACGCATGTTATAAATTCTAGCAAGCGCTACGGAAGGGAGCCAGAGAAATTTTTTTAAATGCTCACGGTAAAATATTATCAAAACGAAAGATTTCCAATACAAATTCATGTTGTATTTTTCAAATATTATGATAACAAAACGGGAATCGGGACACAATCTTAAATGAAATATGTAAATTTATAGTTTTTAAAACTATGCTTCGAAAATTCCAGGGGGGGGGGGGGGGGATCCGGACCCCCATCCCCCTCTGGATCCGCGCTTGAAAATTATAGACGCTGCAGGAATTAAGTGTTAGGTCGGTTTTTTTACCGAATAGTTTGATATACTTAGTCCAATATTTAATGACATTTGATACAATGAGAATCTCGCAAACATAAGCAAAACAATATGTTTTTCTATATCTTTGTGCAAAATAAATAATTTATTCAAAAAAGGGGGGGGGGGGGGCGTGATGCAGTGTAAGAATGCCGCAACTATGAGTTGCATCCAAAAGAATGTGAATATTATAGGTTTTTGTAACTCACAAACACGGTTGGCGCTCTACTTTCACTTGCATCTACATGTACACACAAAAATTCTGTAAATGGAAATTTTAAGGGAAAACAATGCTCTGCTGGCTGAAGCGAGCTCAACATAAGAACAGTCCTATAAACTTTTACATAGGATGAGGGATCCGGGTTTAGTCTTCTCTATGGAGGTGTGCACATGCAGTGCCTGTGCAATGAAAGAAAAGATACTGGTACAAAACTGTCAATGTACAAACTTATGCAGCAGAGTTTGCGCGTCCTTAGTTACTTAGAATTTAAGTCATCATTTACGGTAAAAAGGACGCCAGGGAAATGCAGAATTATGCTCATAAGCTACCAATCCTAACTTGAATAATTTTATATGTCACTCTGTTGACATAAAAGACAGCCAATCTATAATTCAGGAAGCATGACAATCCATGGAATTTGTCTCTTTAATTTTCAGGAATATACTTTCCATTTGAACAGTGTCGAAACGGATGAATTGAATTGACTACATTAATGGATGGAAAGATAGGGTTTTTTTGTACATAAAATGATCATTGTGTATGACAATATATAGAATTGAAATTTATACTTAAATATGCATGAGCCAGTAAGGCAACCTATCAGAAAAAAAAATTAAAAAAGGGAAAGAAGAAGAAGAAAGTATCAAATACATGTACCAGTTTTCCGGTCACTACAAGTCTCCGAAAAAAAACCTTTTCATATACATGACAGTGTATTTAGGATAAAAAGAAGATGGAATTGGTATAAAAAAATTATTTTAATTAAAATCGATCACCACTGGTACACTGTAAATGTACGAATATTTTCTCTACATACATGTATATTGTATTCCAGATTAAATCTCAAAAAAAGTTTTTTCAGAAAAAAAAGACGCCTCCCCCCCATCCTCCCTCTAAGTTACTTTGACCTTGGTCACATGACCTTGGACCAAGTTAATGTGAAACCTTGAGTCATGAGCAACATCATACGAAAATATGAAAGTGATCCAGCACATTGCTTAAGAGGTATAGTCCGAACACAATTTTGTTATAAGCATATTGAGTGACCTTGACCTTAGTCACATGACCTTGGATATAGGTGATCTGAAACCTCTAGATCATGAACAACAACAAACTTAAATATGTGTGATTGGATACATGATTCAAAAGATAAAGCCAGCACATGAATATTATATATATACAATTCCATCACTAAAATAAGAGATTACCTTGGTCATGTGACCTTGGGACAATGTGATGTTAAATATTTAAAGTCCTGAGAAACAACAAACTGAAATATGAAAACAATTGTAAAAGCGGTTCTAGAGATATAACCCAGACAAGATTAGCATGTACAGTTTCATTAAAAAGAAATAAATGACCTTGACCTTAGGCACATGCCCTTCGTTCAAGGTTATAAGAAACCCTTCGTTCATGAACAAACAACATACTAAAATATGAAAGTAATCTAGTATACGATTCAAGAGACGTATCTATTAGCCAAGACAGGATAGCATGTACAATTTCATTAAAATGTACTAAGTGACCTTGACCTTCCCCACATGACCTTGAGTCAAGGTGATGATCATCTTACAGGCGTTTACAAGTGCGTTCTTCGATATCATTGGGTAACAGGACAAGTATGAGGGTTATCCACACGTAATCCGGATAACTACATATGATTTGCTACTCAGTAACATGACAGATGGCTGTATAATTATAAGTCGGCAACGATTACCTATTGGTTTCGTAGGTTTTATGTGAGGAATTTTGTGTATGCTACCAGCAGAGTTAGAACACAAGTTATCTTGTTTAATCTTACCTTATCTTTCCAAAAGTTGCATTAGTTGAAACAAGGGCTTATAAACAGTTTTTTTCTCTCTATCATAATCATAATACACAGTACGTAAATATAACCATTGGAACAAATAAGTAGTTGTACACAAGAATTCAAGGATATGAAGGTTATACGATTTTTTTAATTGCTTATCATGTCAAGTTTCAAATCAATTTTAGAATATGCCAAAACTTTTTGACAAAAAATCAAAGAATTTATAAACAGTTTATCGAGTCCTTAGTTGAAGTTTAAGACAACCCCCTTTCCCTCTAATAATCAAATAGTACGAAGTCCCTTTTGTAACTCGATCTCTTGTAAAGAAATATTTGAAGAAGGTAAAATTTTATAAAACTTGGTTCCAATATACAGTTTTAGTTTCGTATTCGAAGAAATGGCCAGGGACGATTTTTTTATTTCTAAGTGTTGAGACTTGAATTTTTTGTAGTAGGCACAGTTAATGAAAAAACTTGGAATTTTGGGGTTTATATGAGTTTGGAAGGATGTAAAGAAGAGAACTAGACATCAATTTTAGCCATTGGTCCATATAGTATACAGCGATAGGAGACAAAGGCGAAGCGAGTACCGCGCGTCCTGGGCTCCTGATGCCGGTAGTGCCGGAGGGGTGTTTCGCACTCTTCCGGATATATCTGAAAATCCAGGTGTTGAAAATTCAAATAATTTTTCATGATAAAAGCTACTGATGTTCTCTTTCAATTCAGTATTAAATGATGTAGATAATGTTTTGAGAACAATGCTGTATTGACCTCACTATTTGGGCTACTGCATCCATTGAACGCATGCGCTCGACTGCCATTTTCACATCGTTCGATACTGATTTACGATTAAACAGTAAATCTGGATGCAATGATTTTCACATGTTTTGTAGGTCTAGATGTATTGATTGTACTAAGGTCTGGTTCATAAAGTTATGTAGAATACTTTAAAAGTCTAATGACTTCAACTTAAGCATGACGGGCATACTTTTTGCGCTTTCGGAACAGTGCGCGAAAACTGTATATTGGAACCATATACGCACATATGCTCGTCAGCTCAAACTTTCATATTTGGTTGCTATGGTAACCATCTATATCATAAAAAGGTCTTGACTCTGCTGTTTCTTAAAACATAAATATAGGCATGTATATTTGAAAAATAAAAAAAATTTGATTGTTATGAAAATTGATGCTGCTCCAGTTATAGTGCATTTATGCAGAAAAAAGACTGTTGAGTCTGTGACACCATTGTGGATATGGTACATCTTTACAATACAGGTAAAAGGTTTACATAGACTTGAAAGGTATCAAAATATTCTGAAAATGTTAAAGTATATCATTTGTTTTAAATTTACCAAAATATGGTTACCATAGCAACCAATATCCAATCATAATATCAAAGCTTACATGGACATTTCAATTGTTTGCAGTAAAGCGTTATTGTATATACTGAGCTTCCGAGTGACAAAAATATGTCGTTACGACAAAAAAGTTTGTTGTAACCATGTCAACAGTCTTATAAGAATGACATTTAGCCTTTATTCTATCTTTTAATGTACCATTTGAGTCCTTCAGCATCACAAATAGCACCTATTGATCACATATATGCTTCATATTATAGCCATATAGTGTTACATAGGGGACAATGCTTGACAGTATCATGGGACCTTTGACGGAGTGTCGCTACAAAAGTATAGTGCGTAACGCAAAATATATGGTATCGCAAGATGCGAAAGAGCGTAAAGATTCATATGAACACAAAACTTTTATCGGATAAGAAAAAAAATTTATCCTTTAGGTTCCAATATACAGTTTTAGTTTCGTATTCGAAGAAATGGCCAGGGACGATTTTTTTATTTCTAAGTGTTGAGACTTGAATTTTTTGTAGTAGGCACAGTTAATGAAAAAACTTGGAATTTTGGGGTTTATATGAGTTTGGAAGGATGTAAAGAAGAGAACTAGACATCAATTTTAGCCATTGGTCCATATAGTATACAGCGATAGGAGACAAAGGCGAAGCGAGTACCGCGCGTCCTGGGCTCCTGATGCCGGTAGTGCCGGAGGGGTGTTTCGCACTCTTCCGGATATATCTGAAAATCCAGGTGTTGAAAATTCAAATAATTTTTCATGATAAAAGCTACTGATGTTCTCTTTCAATTCAGTATTAAATGATGTAGATAATGTTTTGAGAACAATGCTGTATTGACCTCACTATTTGGGCTACTGCATCCATTGAACGCATGCGCTCGACTGCCATTTTCACATCGTTCGATACTGATTTACGATTAAACAGTAAATCTGGATGCAATGATTTTCACATGTTTTGTAGGTCTAGATGTATTGATTGTACTAAGGTCTGGTTCATAAAGTTATGTAGAATACTTTAAAAGTCTAATGACTTCAACTTAAGCATGACGGGCATACTTTTTGCGCTTTCGGAACAGTGCGCGAAAACTGTATATTGGAACCATATACGCACATATGCTCGTCAGCTCAAACTTTCATATTTGGTTGCTATGGTAACCATCTATATCATAAAAAGGTCTTGACTCTGCTGTTTCTTAAAACATAAATATAGGCATGTATATTTGAAAAATAAAAAAAATTTGATTGTTATGAAAATTGATGCTGCTCCAGTTATAGTGCATTTATGCAGAAAAAAGACTGTTGAGTCTGTGACACCATTGTGGATATGGTACATCTTTACAATACAGGTAAAAGGTTTACATAGACTTGAAAGGTATCAAAATATTCTGAAAATGTTAAAGTATATCATTTGTTTTAAATTTACCAAAATATGGTTACCATAGCAACCAATATCCAATCATAATATCAAAGCTTACATGGACATTTCAATTGTTTGCAGTAAAGCGTTATTGTATATACTGAGCTTCCGAGTGACAAAAATATGTCGTTACGACAAAAAAGTTTGTTGTAACCATGTCAACAGTCTTATAAGAATGACATTTAGCCTTTATTCTATCTTTTAATGTACCATTTGAGTCCTTCAGCATCACAAATAGCACCTATTGATCACATATATGCTTCATATTATAGCCATATAGTGTTACATAGGGGACAATGCTTGACAGTATCATGGGACCTTTGACGGAGTGTCGCTACAAAAGTATAGTGCGTAACGCAAAATATATGGTATCGCAAGATGCGAAAGAGCGTAAAGATTCATATGAACACAAAACTTTTATCGGATAAGAAAAAAAATTTATCCTTTAGGTTCCAATATACAGTTTTAGTTTCGTATTCGAAGAAATGGCCAGGGACGATTTTTTTATTTCTAAGTGTTGAGACTTGAATTTTTTGTAGTAGGCACAGTTAATGAAAAAACTTGGAATTTTGGGGTTTATATGAGTTTGGAAGGATGTAAAGAAGAGAACTAGACATCAATTTTAGCCATTGGTCCATATAGTATACAGCGATAGGAGACAAAGGCGAAGCGAGTACCGCGCGTCCTGGGCTCCTGATGCCGGTAGTGCCGGAGGGGTGTTTCGCACTCTTCCGGATATATCTGAAAATCCAGGTGTTGAAAATTCAAATAATTTTTCATGATAAAAGCTACTGATGTTCTCTTTCAATTCAGTATTAAATGATGTAGATAATGTTTTGAGAACAATGCTGTATTGACCTCACTATTTGGGCTACTGCATCCATTGAACGCATGCGCTCGACTGCCATTTTCACATCGTTCGATACTGATTTACGATTAAACAGTAAATCTGGATGCAATGATTTTCACATGTTTTGTAGGTCTAGATGTATTGATTGTACTAAGGTCTGGTTCATAAAGTTATGTAGAATACTTTAAAAGTCTAATGACTTCAACTTAAGCATGACGGGCATACTTTTTGCGCTTTCGGAACAGTGCGCGAAAACTGTATATTGGAACCATATACGCACATATGCTCGTCAGCTCAAACTTTCATATTTGGTTGCTATGGTAACCATCTATATCATAAAAAGGTCTTGACTCTGCTGTTTCTTAAAACATAAATATAGGCATGTATATTTGAAAAATAAAAAAAATTTGATTGTTATGAAAATTGATGCTGCTCCAGTTATAGTGCATTTATGCAGAAAAAAGACTGTTGAGTCTGTGACACCATTGTGGATATGGTACATCTTTACAATACAGGTAAAAGGTTTACATAGACTTGAAAGGTATCAAAATATTCTGAAAATGTTAAAGTATATCATTTGTTTTAAATTTACCAAAATATGGTTACCATAGCAACCAATATCCAATCATAATATCAAAGCTTACATGGACATTTCAATTGTTTGCAGTAAAGCGTTATTGTATATACTGAGCTTCCGAGTGACAAAAATATGTCGTTACGACAAAAAAGTTTGTTGTAACCATGTCAACAGTCTTATAAGAATGACATTTAGCCTTTATTCTATCTTTTAATGTACCATTTGAGTCCTTCAGCATCACAAATAGCACCTATTGATCACATATATGCTTCATATTATAGCCATATAGTGTTACATAGGGGACAATGCTTGACAGTATCATGGGACCTTTGACGGAGTGTCGCTACAAAAGTATAGTGCGTAACGCAAAATATATGGTATCGCAAGATGCGAAAGAGCGTAAAGATTCATATGAACACAAAACTTTTATCGGATAAGAAAAAAAATTTATCCTTTAGGTTCCAATATACAGTTTTAGTTTCGTATTCGAAGAAATGGCCAGGGACGATTTTTTTATTTCTAAGTGTTGAGACTTGAATTTTTTGTAGTAGGCACAGTTAATGAAAAAACTTGGAATTTTGGGGTTTATATGAGTTTGGAAGGATGTAAAGAAGAGAACTAGACATCAATTTTAGCCATTGGTCCATATAGTATACAGCGATAGGAGACAAAGGCGAAGCGAGTACCGCGCGTCCTGGGCTCCTGATGCCGGTAGTGCCGGAGGGGTGTTTCGCACTCTTCCGGATATATCTGAAAATCCAGGTGTTGAAAATTCAAATAATTTTTCATGATAAAAGCTACTGATGTTCTCTTTCAATTCAGTATTAAATGATGTAGATAATGTTTTGAGAACAATGCTGTATTGACCTCACTATTTGGGCTACTGCATCCATTGAACGCATGCGCTCGACTGCCATTTTCACATCGTTCGATACTGATTTACGATTAAACAGTAAATCTGGATGCAATGATTTTCACATGTTTTGTAGGTCTAGATGTATTGATTGTACTAAGGTCTGGTTCATAAAGTTATGTAGAATACTTTAAAAGTCTAATGACTTCAACTTAAGCATGACGGGCATACTTTTTGCGCTTTCGGAACAGTGCGCGAAAACTGTATATTGGAACCATATACGCACATATGCTCGTCAGCTCAAACTTTCATATTTGGTTGCTATGGTAACCATCTATATCATAAAAAGGTCTTGACTCTGCTGTTTCTTAAAACATAAATATAGGCATGTATATTTGAAAAATAAAAAAAATTTGATTGTTATGAAAATTGATGCTGCTCCAGTTATAGTGCATTTATGCAGAAAAAAGACTGTTGAGTCTGTGACACCATTGTGGATATGGTACATCTTTACAATACAGGTAAAAGGTTTACATAGACTTGAAAGGTATCAAAATATTCTGAAAATGTTAAAGTATATCATTTGTTTTAAATTTACCAAAATATGGTTACCATAGCAACCAATATCCAATCATAATATCAAAGCTTACATGGACATTTCAATTGTTTGCAGTAAAGCGTTATTGTATATACTGAGCTTCCGAGTGACAAAAATATGTCGTTACGACAAAAAAGTTTGTTGTAACCATGTCAACAGTCTTATAAGAATGACATTTAGCCTTTATTCTATCTTTTAATGTACCATTTGAGTCCTTCAGCATCACAAATAGCACCTATTGATCACATATATGCTTCATATTATAGCCATATAGTGTTACATAGGGGACAATGCTTGACAGTATCATGGGACCTTTGACGGAGTGTCGCTACAAAAGTATAGTGCGTAACGCAAAATATATGGTATCGCAAGATGCGAAAGAGCGTAAAGATTCATATGAACACAAAACTTTTATCGGATAAGAAAAAAAATTTATCCTTTAGGTTCCAATATACAGTTTTAGTTTCGTATTCGAAGAAATGGCCAGGGACGATTTTTTTATTTCTAAGTGTTGAGACTTGAATTTTTTGTAGTAGGCACAGTTAATGAAAAAACTTGGAATTTTGGGGTTTATATGAGTTTGGAAGGATGTAAAGAAGAGAACTAGACATCAATTTTAGCCATTGGTCCATATAGTATACAGCGATAGGAGACAAAGGCGAAGCGAGTACCGCGCGTCCTGGGCTCCTGATGCCGGTAGTGCCGGAGGGGTGTTTCGCACTCTTCCGGATATATCTGAAAATCCAGGTGTTGAAAATTCAAATAATTTTTCATGATAAAAGCTACTGATGTTCTCTTTCAATTCAGTATTAAATGATGTAGATAATGTTTTGAGAACAATGCTGTATTGACCTCACTATTTGGGCTACTGCATCCATTGAACGCATGCGCTCGACTGCCATTTTCACATCGTTCGATACTGATTTACGATTAAACAGTAAATCTGGATGCAATGATTTTCACATGTTTTGTAGGTCTAGATGTATTGATTGTACTAAGGTCTGGTTCATAAAGTTATGTAGAATACTTTAAAAGTCTAATGACTTCAACTTAAGCATGACGGGCATACTTTTTGCGCTTTCGGAACAGTGCGCGAAAACTGTATATTGGAACCATATACGCACATATGCTCGTCAGCTCAAACTTTCATATTTGGTTGCTATGGTAACCATCTATATCATAAAAAGGTCTTGACTCTGCTGTTTCTTAAAACATAAATATAGGCATGTATATTTGAAAAATAAAAAAAATTTGATTGTTATGAAAATTGATGCTGCTCCAGTTATAGTGCATTTATGCAGAAAAAAGACTGTTGAGTCTGTGACACCATTGTGGATATGGTACATCTTTACAATACAGGTAAAAGGTTTACATAGACTTGAAAGGTATCAAAATATTCTGAAAATGTTAAAGTATATCATTTGTTTTAAATTTACCAAAATATGGTTACCATAGCAACCAATATCCAATCATAATATCAAAGCTTACATGGACATTTCAATTGTTTGCAGTAAAGCGTTATTGTATATACTGAGCTTCCGAGTGACAAAAATATGTCGTTACGACAAAAAAGTTTGTTGTAACCATGTCAACAGTCTTATAAGAATGACATTTAGCCTTTATTCTATCTTTTAATGTACCATTTGAGTCCTTCAGCATCACAAATAGCACCTATTGATCACATATATGCTTCATATTATAGCCATATAGTGTTACATAGGGGACAATGCTTGACAGTATCATGGGACCTTTGACGGAGTGTCGCTACAAAAGTATAGTGCGTAACGCAAAATATATGGTATCGCAAGATGCGAAAGAGCGTAAAGATTCATATGAACACAAAACTTTTATCGGATAAGAAAAAAAATTTATCCTTTAGGTTCCAATATACAGTTTTAGTTTCGTATTCGAAGAAATGGCCAGGGACGATTTTTTTATTTCTAAGTGTTGAGACTTGAATTTTTTGTAGTAGGCACAGTTAATGAAAAAACTTGGAATTTTGGGGTTTATATGAGTTTGGAAGGATGTAAAGAAGAGAACTAGACATCAATTTTAGCCATTGGTCCATATAGTATACAGCGATAGGAGACAAAGGCGAAGCGAGTACCGCGCGTCCTGGGCTCCTGATGCCGGTAGTGCCGGAGGGGTGTTTCGCACTCTTCCGGATATATCTGAAAATCCAGGTGTTGAAAATTCAAATAATTTTTCATGATAAAAGCTACTGATGTTCTCTTTCAATTCAGTATTAAATGATGTAGATAATGTTTTGAGAACAATGCTGTATTGACCTCACTATTTGGGCTACTGCATCCATTGAACGCATGCGCTCGACTGCCATTTTCACATCGTTCGATACTGATTTACGATTAAACAGTAAATCTGGATGCAATGATTTTCACATGTTTTGTAGGTCTAGATGTATTGATTGTACTAAGGTCTGGTTCATAAAGTTATGTAGAATACTTTAAAAGTCTAATGACTTCAACTTAAGCATGACGGGCATACTTTTTGCGCTTTCGGAACAGTGCGCGAAAACTGTATATTGGAACCATATACGCACATATGCTCGTCAGCTCAAACTTTCATATTTGGTTGCTATGGTAACCATCTATATCATAAAAAGGTCTTGACTCTGCTGTTTCTTAAAACATAAATATAGGCATGTATATTTGAAAAATAAAAAAAATTTGATTGTTATGAAAATTGATGCTGCTCCAGTTATAGTGCATTTATGCAGAAAAAAGACTGTTGAGTCTGTGACACCATTGTGGATATGGTACATCTTTACAATACAGGTAAAAGGTTTACATAGACTTGAAAGGTATCAAAATATTCTGAAAATGTTAAAGTATATCATTTGTTTTAAATTTACCAAAATATGGTTACCATAGCAACCAATATCCAATCATAATATCAAAGCTTACATGGACATTTCAATTGTTTGCAGTAAAGCGTTATTGTATATACTGAGCTTCCGAGTGACAAAAATATGTCGTTACGACAAAAAAGTTTGTTGTAACCATGTCAACAGTCTTATAAGAATGACATTTAGCCTTTATTCTATCTTTTAATGTACCATTTGAGTCCTTCAGCATCACAAATAGCACCTATTGATCACATATATGCTTCATATTATAGCCATATAGTGTTACATAGGGGACAATGCTTGACAGTATCATGGGACCTTTGACGGAGTGTCGCTACAAAAGTATAGTGCGTAACGCAAAATATATGGTATCGCAAGATGCGAAAGAGCGTAAAGATTCATATGAACACAAAACTTTTATCGGATAAGAAAAAAAATTTATCCTTTAGGTTCCAATATACAGTTTTAGTTTCGTATTCGAAGAAATGGCCAGGGACGATTTTTTTATTTCTAAGTGTTGAGACTTGAATTTTTTGTAGTAGGCACAGTTAATGAAAAAACTTGGAATTTTGGGGTTTATATGAGTTTGGAAGGATGTAAAGAAGAGAACTAGACATCAATTTTAGCCATTGGTCCATATAGTATACAGCGATAGGAGACAAAGGCGAAGCGAGTACCGCGCGTCCTGGGCTCCTGATGCCGGTAGTGCCGGAGGGGTGTTTCGCACTCTTCCGGATATATCTGAAAATCCAGGTGTTGAAAATTCAAATAATTTTTCATGATAAAAGCTACTGATGTTCTCTTTCAATTCAGTATTAAATGATGTAGATAATGTTTTGAGAACAATGCTGTATTGACCTCACTATTTGGGCTACTGCATCCATTGAACGCATGCGCTCGACTGCCATTTTCACATCGTTCGATACTGATTTACGATTAAACAGTAAATCTGGATGCAATGATTTTCACATGTTTTGTAGGTCTAGATGTATTGATTGTACTAAGGTCTGGTTCATAAAGTTATGTAGAATACTTTAAAAGTCTAATGACTTCAACTTAAGCATGACGGGCATACTTTTTGCGCTTTCGGAACAGTGCGCGAAAACTGTATATTGGAACCATATACGCACATATGCTCGTCAGCTCAAACTTTCATATTTGGTTGCTATGGTAACCATCTATATCATAAAAAGGTCTTGACTCTGCTGTTTCTTAAAACATAAATATAGGCATGTATATTTGAAAAATAAAAAAAATTTGATTGTTATGAAAATTGATGCTGCTCCAGTTATAGTGCATTTATGCAGAA
Source organism: Pinctada fucata (assembly GCA_028142955.1). Lineage (NCBI taxonomy): Eukaryota > Metazoa > Mollusca > Bivalvia > Pterioida > Pteriidae > Pinctada > Pinctada fucata. The sequence continues at coordinate 27,733,251 of AP027109.1, forward strand.
AAAAGACTGTTGAGTCTGTGACACCATTGTGGATATGGTACATCTTTACAATACAGGTAAAAGGTTTACATAGACTTGAAAGGTATCAAAATATTCTGAAAATGTTAAAGTATATCATTTGTTTTAAATTTACCAAAATATGGTTACCATAGCAACCAATATCCAATCATAATATCAAAGCTTACATGGACATTTCAATTGTTTGCAGTAAAGCGTTATTGTATATACTGAGCTTCCGAGTGACAAAAATATGTCGTTACGACAAAAAAGTTTGTTGTAACCATGTCAACAGTCTTATAAGAATGACATTTAGCCTTTATTCTATCTTTTAATGTACCATTTGAGTCCTTCAGCATCACAAATAGCACCTATTGATCACATATATGCTTCATATTATAGCCATATAGTGTTACATAGGGGACAATGCTTGACAGTATCATGGGACCTTTGACGGAGTGTCGCTACAAAAGTATAGTGCGTAACGCAAAATATATGGTATCGCAAGATGCGAAAGAGCGTAAAGATTCATATGAACACAAAACTTTTATCGGATAAGAAAAAAAATTTATCCTTTAGGTTCCAATATACAGTTTTAGTTTCGTATTCGAAGAAATGGCCAGGGACGATTTTTTTATTTCTAAGTGTTGAGACTTGAATTTTTTGTAGTAGGCACAGTTAATGAAAAAACTTGGAATTTTGGGGTTTATATGAGTTTGGAAGGATGTAAAGAAGAGAACTAGACATCAATTTTAGCCATTGGTCCATATAGTATACAGCGATAGGAGACAAAGGCGAAGCGAGTACCGCGCGTCCTGGGCTCCTGATGCCGGTAGTGCCGGAGGGGTGTTTCGCACTCTTCCGGATATATCTGAAAATCCAGGTGTTGAAAATTCAAATAATTTTTCATGATAAAAGCTACTGATGTTCTCTTTCAATTCAGTATTAAATGATGTAGATAATGTTTTGAGAACAATGCTGTATTGACCTCACTATTTGGGCTACTGCATCCATTGAACGCATGCGCTCGACTGCCATTTTCACATCGTTCGATACTGATTTACGATTAAACAGTAAATCTGGATGCAATGATTTTCACATGTTTTGTAGGTCTAGATGTATTGATTGTACTAAGGTCTGGTTCATAAAGTTATGTAGAATACTTTAAAAGTCTAATGACTTCAACTTAAGCATGACGGGCATACTTTTTGCGCTTTCGGAACAGTGCGCGAAAACTGTATATTGGAACCATATACGCACATATGCTCGTCAGCTCAAACTTTCATATTTGGTTGCTATGGTAACCATCTATATCATAAAAAGGTCTTGACTCTGCTGTTTCTTAAAACATAAATATAGGCATGTATATTTGAAAAATAAAAAAAATTTGATTGTTATGAAAATTGATGCTGCTCCAGTTATAGTGCATTTATGCAGAAAAAAGACTGTTGAGTCTGTGACACCATTGTGGATATGGTACATCTTTACAATACAGGTAAAAGGTTTACATAGACTTGAAAGGTATCAAAATATTCTGAAAATGTTAAAGTATATCATTTGTTTTAAATTTACCAAAATATGGTTACCATAGCAACCAATATCCAATCATAATATCAAAGCTTACATGGACATTTCAATTGTTTGCAGTAAAGCGTTATTGTATATACTGAGCTTCCGAGTGACAAAAATATGTCGTTACGACAAAAAAGTTTGTTGTAACCATGTCAACAGTCTTATAAGAATGACATTTAGCCTTTATTCTATCTTTTAATGTACCATTTGAGTCCTTCAGCATCACAAATAGCACCTATTGATCACATATATGCTTCATATTATAGCCATATAGTGTTACATAGGGGACAATGCTTGACAGTATCATGGGACCTTTGACGGAGTGTCGCTACAAAAGTATAGTGCGTAACGCAAAATATATGGTATCGCAAGATGCGAAAGAGCGTAAAGATTCATATGAACACAAAACTTTTATCGGATAAGAAAAAAAATTTATCCTTTAGGTTCCAATATACAGTTTTAGTTTCGTATTCGAAGAAATGGCCAGGGACGATTTTTTTATTTCTAAGTGTTGAGACTTGAATTTTTTGTAGTAGGCACAGTTAATGAAAAAACTTGGAATTTTGGGGTTTATATGAGTTTGGAAGGATGTAAAGAAGAGAACTAGACATCAATTTTAGCCATTGGTCCATATAGTATACAGCGATAGGAGACAAAGGCGAAGCGAGTACCGCGCGTCCTGGGCTCCTGATGCCGGTAGTGCCGGAGGGGTGTTTCGCACTCTTCCGGATATATCTGAAAATCCAGGTGTTGAAAATTCAAATAATTTTTCATGATAAAAGCTACTGATGTTCTCTTTCAATTCAGTATTAAATGATGTAGATAATGTTTTGAGAACAATGCTGTATTGACCTCACTATTTGGGCTACTGCATCCATTGAACGCATGCGCTCGACTGCCATTTTCACATCGTTCGATACTGATTTACGATTAAACAGTAAATCTGGATGCAATGATTTTCACATGTTTTGTAGGTCTAGATGTATTGATTGTACTAAGGTCTGGTTCATAAAGTTATGTAGAATACTTTAAAAGTCTAATGACTTCAACTTAAGCATGACGGGCATACTTTTTGCGCTTTCGGAACAGTGCGCGAAAACTGTATATTGGAACCATATACGCACATATGCTCGTCAGCTCAAACTTTCATATTTGGTTGCTATGGTAACCATCTATATCATAAAAAGGTCTTGACTCTGCTGTTTCTTAAAACATAAATATAGGCATGTATATTTGAAAAATAAAAAAAATTTGATTGTTATGAAAATTGATGCTGCTCCAGTTATAGTGCATTTATGCAGAAAAAAGACTGTTGAGTCTGTGACACCATTGTGGATATGGTACATCTTTACAATACAGGTAAAAGGTTTACATAGACTTGAAAGGTATCAAAATATTCTGAAAATGTTAAAGTATATCATTTGTTTTAAATTTACCAAAATATGGTTACCATAGCAACCAATATCCAATCATAATATCAAAGCTTACATGGACATTTCAATTGTTTGCAGTAAAGCGTTATTGTATATACTGAGCTTCCGAGTGACAAAAATATGTCGTTACGACAAAAAAGTTTGTTGTAACCATGTCAACAGTCTTATAAGAATGACATTTAGCCTTTATTCTATCTTTTAATGTACCATTTGAGTCCTTCAGCATCACAAATAGCACCTATTGATCACATATATGCTTCATATTATAGCCATATAGTGTTACATAGGGGACAATGCTTGACAGTATCATGGGACCTTTGACGGAGTGTCGCTACAAAAGTATAGTGCGTAACGCAAAATATATGGTATCGCAAGATGCGAAAGAGCGTAAAGATTCATATGAACACAAAACTTTTATCGGATAAGAAAAAAAATTTATCCTTTAGGTTCCAATATACAGTTTTAGTTTCGTATTCGAAGAAATGGCCAGGGACGATTTTTTTATTTCTAAGTGTTGAGACTTGAATTTTTTGTAGTAGGCACAGTTAATGAAAAAACTTGGAATTTTGGGGTTTATATGAGTTTGGAAGGATGTAAAGAAGAGAACTAGACATCAATTTTAGCCATTGGTCCATATAGTATACAGCGATAGGAGACAAAGGCGAAGCGAGTACCGCGCGTCCTGGGCTCCTGATGCCGGTAGTGCCGGAGGGGTGTTTCGCACTCTTCCGGATATATCTGAAAATCCAGGTGTTGAAAATTCAAATAATTTTTCATGATAAAAGCTACTGATGTTCTCTTTCAATTCAGTATTAAATGATGTAGATAATGTTTTGAGAACAATGCTGTATTGACCTCACTATTTGGGCTACTGCATCCATTGAACGCATGCGCTCGACTGCCATTTTCACATCGTTCGATACTGATTTACGATTAAACAGTAAATCTGGATGCAATGATTTTCACATGTTTTGTAGGTCTAGATGTATTGATTGTACTAAGGTCTGGTTCATAAAGTTATGTAGAATACTTTAAAAGTCTAATGACTTCAACTTAAGCATGACGGGCATACTTTTTGCGCTTTCGGAACAGTGCGCGAAAACTGTATATTGGAACCATATACGCACATATGCTCGTCAGCTCAAACTTTCATATTTGGTTGCTATGGTAACCATCTATATCATAAAAAGGTCTTGACTCTGCTGTTTCTTAAAACATAAATATAGGCATGTATATTTGAAAAATAAAAAAAATTTGATTGTTATGAAAATTGATGCTGCTCCAGTTATAGTGCATTTATGCAGAAAAAAGACTGTTGAGTCTGTGACACCATTGTGGATATGGTACATCTTTACAATACAGGTAAAAGGTTTACATAGACTTGAAAGGTATCAAAATATTCTGAAAATGTTAAAGTATATCATTTGTTTTAAATTTACCAAAATATGGTTACCATAGCAACCAATATCCAATCATAATATCAAAGCTTACATGGACATTTCAATTGTTTGCAGTAAAGCGTTATTGTATATACTGAGCTTCCGAGTGACAAAAATATGTCGTTACGACAAAAAAGTTTGTTGTAACCATGTCAACAGTCTTATAAGAATGACATTTAGCCTTTATTCTATCTTTTAATGTACCATTTGAGTCCTTCAGCATCACAAATAGCACCTATTGATCACATATATGCTTCATATTATAGCCATATAGTGTTACATAGGGGACAATGCTTGACAGTATCATGGGACCTTTGACGGAGTGTCGCTACAAAAGTATAGTGCGTAACGCAAAATATATGGTATCGCAAGATGCGAAAGAGCGTAAAGATTCATATGAACACAAAACTTTTATCGGATAAGAAAAAAAATTTATCCTTTAGGTTCCAATATACAGTTTTAGTTTCGTATTCGAAGAAATGGCCAGGGACGATTTTTTTATTTCTAAGTGTTGAGACTTGAATTTTTTGTAGTAGGCACAGTTAATGAAAAAACTTGGAATTTTGGGGTTTATATGAGTTTGGAAGGATGTAAAGAAGAGAACTAGACATCAATTTTAGCCATTGGTCCATATAGTATACAGCGATAGGAGACAAAGGCGAAGCGAGTACCGCGCGTCCTGGGCTCCTGATGCCGGTAGTGCCGGAGGGGTGTTTCGCACTCTTCCGGATATATCTGAAAATCCAGGTGTTGAAAATTCAAATAATTTTTCATGATAAAAGCTACTGATGTTCTCTTTCAATTCAGTATTAAATGATGTAGATAATGTTTTGAGAACAATGCTGTATTGACCTCACTATTTGGGCTACTGCATCCATTGAACGCATGCGCTCGACTGCCATTTTCACATCGTTCGATACTGATTTACGATTAAACAGTAAATCTGGATGCAATGATTTTCACATGTTTTGTAGGTCTAGATGTATTGATTGTACTAAGGTCTGGTTCATAAAGTTATGTAGAATACTTTAAAAGTCTAATGACTTCAACTTAAGCATGACGGGCATACTTTTTGCGCTTTCGGAACAGTGCGCGAAAACTGTATATTGGAACCCTTTTGGAAATAGCGGGATCAACTTACAGTAAAAATTTCCCGGGAAAATCAAAGATGGACGCACCCATGGAAAAAATCACTCATAAAGTTCATTGTGGTAATAATGATGATAATTCATATTTTGCACTTGACTAGTCACTTGAATTTCATGAATATTTAGGTACAAAGCCCTAGAAGCGGAGCGAAGTCATTTTCGATGTATCGTAAAGGTCGGGGGGGGGGGGGGGGGGGGGGGGGGGGGTATTTGCATATCAAATGATCATGTTC